>APFE030007442.1:0-23167 GCA_000404065.3 Pinus taeda | reverse complement strand
GTGTTATGTGAATCATTTCCTTTCTTTTCCTTCTGCATATTAAACAAACGAAGTGTTAAAGTAAGAATTCATGACTGTCATGCTCCGCTTTTAAGTTTGTTTAATTTCTATGTTTTCTACTGTTTAAGGAGGATTCAAAGTTATTGTTTTCCCTCCTTAGCTCCTCACCTGTCTTTCTCATCCATTCACCTCAGCTTAAGTCATCAATACTGTCTCCTATCTCGTCCCAAAGAACCCCCTGCAGAAACTGTGTCAAATCCCCGCACCCAAAGTTGCCACTTCCTCAATTTGCCACCAAAAACCCAAAAATCCCAAAATCAAATTCTTTTATCAGTTTACTAGCCTAATATCAGTGTTACCTTATTGGTCATCTCATCCATTGAAAATTTTACGAGATAGACCGGAGAGAGCCTTCTCCTGCCCCGTAGGGCTAGCTACGAGGCTAAAAGGTTTGATGTTGCCTTGAGGTTTGCCTTTTTCAGCCTGAGGTGAAATTTCAAGCGCTAACACAATGCCTTCAACTTGTGAAAAACCCTTAGCAACAAGATGAGCTTTATGTTTATCACTTTTTCCATTTGGTCCAATGTCCATACTTGGTTTTGTAAACCCATTTGCATCTAACAAGTTTTCGTCCCTTTGGAAGAGGAGCAAGATCCCATGTATCATTTGCCAATAATGAACAATATTCTCCATTCATAGCTGCATCCCAATTTGGATGGCCTGAAGCTTCTACAAAGGTGTTAGGATCATAATTCGTTGAATATTGAGCCAGTAAAAAAGAGGCTTTATTGAACAAAGAACGTGTACGTCATTGATGTGTAAGATCACCAGCAAGAGCACCTGCTGCATCATGAGAAACATGGACCCATTTTGGAAGATGAGGAGCTGAAGGAGGAACCTAAGAAGGTGGGGGAGGATTGTCATCCTCACTATCATCATCTGAAGAAGAAATATTTTCAAAAGTAGAAGGGATAGAGAGAGGTGGCACATCTGCCGAACTAGGCTCGGAGGCCGATATATTTTTAGCAAACTTTACATCTCTTCTAATGATAACATTTTTGGACTTAAGTGGAATAAGTTTATATCCTTTGACATCTTCATAATATCCAACAAAAATACATTTTTCACTCTTAGGTTCTAAAGCTTTATGTTTCTCATCTGGAATATGGGCCCATGCTTCACTTCCACAAACACAAAAGTGACTTACATCTAGTTTAATTGAGCTCCATACTTCTTCTGGAGTGATATTCTTTAAAACCTTAGTAGGAGTACGATTTACTATGTAATTTGCACAGTTAATTTCTTCTGCCCAAAAATTAAGACTAAGTCCTTTAGATTGAAGCATACAATTAGCCATTTCCTTTAAGGTGTGATTCTTCCTTTCAGCTACACCATTTTGTTGTGGAGTAGATGGAACAATATGTTGCATTTGAATTCCATTCTCAGTGAAAAAGTTGATAAATTTGTTGTTAACATATTCTCTACCATTATCAAAACTTAGCTTAAGAATTTGATGTCCATATTGTTTTTCTACAAAGACCTTAAAGGCCAAAAACATGTTAAATACTTCACTCTTGAGTTTTAAGAAGTATACCCAAGTGCGTTTGGAGAAATCATCAATGAAAGTTAAGAAATACTTCTAGCCAGAGAATGAAACAACTGGAAGTGGACCGCATAAATCACTATGCACAAGTTGTAAAGGGGCTGAGGTGTGCCAAGAGGCACGTTTTTCAAAACTATCCCAATTATGTTTTCCAAGTACACATCCAAAACAGAAACCATCTCTGCAAGATACCATTAGAAGACCTGTCCCCATATTTTCTTCACATAGATTTTGAAGGTAGCGATAGTTTAAGTGACCAAATCGCTCATGCCAAAGTTTTCTCACTTCATCATTATGAGCAAAAAATATCGAGGGAATATTTGATGACCCAAAGTTGTTAAACTTATACAACCTTGTAGAATCATCAACAATGTCCGTAGCTAAAATCTGTCTAGGATCTCTTAGGTCCTTAATTACAACATCGTGAGGTGAAAATTCAACGATTTTACCTTCACCTGAATGAGTTATCTGATATAAAGATAGAAGGTTGTAAGATAAGCTTGGAACACATAACACATCATTAAATTGACCATTGTCTAGATGAATAGCTCTAGTCCCTACAGCACTAAGAGATCTATCATCACCAACATATATATTTTTGGTGTTACAATCATTTAAAGAAGAAAACATGGCTTTGTTTTTGGCCATGTGATAAGAAGATCCAAAATCAATGAGCCACTCATGAGAATGAGAAGAGGAAGATACATTTAGTGCATGACCAGACCGAGATGCTTCACAACCACATGGAGAAAGTGTTATTTCTGAAGATGAATTTGAAGTTGAAGAGTGCTCCAAATGGATGTTATGCTTCTTCATTGCTGCTTCCAAGGCTTCCATCTTTTTAAAGCATTTGGATTCTAGGTGGCCATCTTGATTACAAAAGTGGTAATGTCTATTAGTCTTCTTCCCTTTGTTTTTATTTGCCCTATCATTTTGTGGAAATGATTTTTCATTTTGAGGCTGAAAGTGCTTAGGACCATTGTTTGGTTTAGGACCATTCTTTTTAGGATACTGCTTCTTAAGATTCTTTGAATTTGGTTCTTGTTGGGTGGCTAAGGCTTTCTTAGAAGAGTTTCCAATATTAAGAAGACCAAGATATAAGAGCTTTTCTTATTCTCTTATTAAAGAATCACAAAATGCATCAAAAGAGGGGGACTTGTAGTCTTGTCCTTGAGAAATAAAGGCTTCTCTAGTAGAATGGAATGTGAAAACAAACACAAAGTATGCTGGTCTTGTTAGCCCTGCTACATAATTGTGGTTTTTGAAGGCCAAATATAAGCTTGGTCGTATTGATTATGCTCAAAAGAAAGCTCACAATGGTCATCTTCCTTCTCCTCCTTTACTCCACTTACTCCCTTTCACCCCCGCTACCCCTGTTTCCTCAAGCCCCGAGCGCAAAGCTTAAACCCTCATAAAGTCGTGTCCACATGACCCCGTGCTTCCATAACCACAACATCACCTTTAAATCGCAGCTATTGACTCTTCACGTTGATCCAATGGTCTTTATCGTGTTAAATAAAGTGACCCGCACAATCAAATCCCCACCGTCCGATCATCTCCGCCACGATCGGACGACGTTCACTCTCCCTGCGTCCACAAAGTGTCGGGGTGTTAACACGCGATGGAGAGTGTTTTCCTCTCTCCTCCGTCGCCACACATCACACTTTGAATGGGATTGTGCACTGTGCCCCTTTAACCGCCCAGCGTTCTAAGCCGGTGTGATCAATACTGCTTACCGCCCGGTCCCACGTTCCTGCCCAATAACATTCATGCGCCTTCACCTCCCGACAACTGTTGGATCTGTCCACTTGAGATCTGATGGCCCACGTTCATTCTGCCCTTTCTTTTCCTGATAGCCCCTACCAAGCCATCTCCGCCGTTTATCTGCCTGATCCGATGGCCAATCTTATTCCTTCTTCCAACCCATCCACCCACTACGCAATCCACGTCCCTTGATTGTTTCGTGCACCCGAAGGACGAAGGCGACCATTTTTATAGTATTGCTTGCAGTTGCTCCTCAACCACCATATTTGACAAACAGTATGGCTAAGGAGGAAAAGGACAGAGCATGAACAGATAGTTGCATTTAACATTTATGGGACCTCATTGATACAAGCACTCTAGCTGCCCGACAGGACAACAGAGCACATAAAAAGATCAGATTCATCCATTAAGGCAAGCAATCGCACTCAGAAGCTCCGTTAGGAAACTAAATGTGGTTGGTGGTCAATTATGACCCCTCCATATCTAAAATGGCCAAGTGCCTTTGTATTGCAACTCTATATATACCCAGAAACAAGATGTTATCAAGGTTGATGGTTGATGTTTTGATGTAAGGTTCAACTTCTGGAGACTGTAACTATTTTTATACTTGCAGCATCTTGTCTTCATTTTCAGCTAATACAAGCTTCTTTTGTTGTTAATTTCTCACTTTTCATCCCTCTCCTCTTCTAAGTTGTGCCTGATATGTTGTATTCCTGAACTCTTGATATTTAGCATTAGAATAGCTGTCATCCTATCTCTGTGTTAAAGTCTTGTATGTATCATTGAATGAGTTATTCAGGTTTCTCTTCATCTAGTGCCAAAGACCTTTCATCCTGTCTATGCACTAAGAGATTAGATTTGTAGACTTCTTTGCTGGTTGCAACCAACCATCACATGGTCTTGTGCATCTACTGGTGTGGTCAGTATTCTTCATATTCACCTAATCGTAAACTGTGAGTAGTTGGTGGTCTAAAGCATTGTAGTATGAGAGTGTTCATGCATGTCTAGAGTTAAGCAAAGTAGAAGTGGTTATTTGGCTTGGACAAGCATCATTCCTTCCATTCATCCATTTGCAACAATAAGTTGAATTTATATGTTCCCAGGCATCTCCAAGCTACAACCTAGGAGAGTTTCTTGGGGTGATAACATAATTGGTGTCGTTGTCGAGGAGAGGATATTGAATCTCAGCTTCCCTGGGAGAATGAAACAGCTCCAGCTTTGATGATAGACAAAGTTTGGACACATTTCTGGTTGTAATCATCTATCTGGCGACTCTACTGGAGGACCAACCTAGTGGTGACTCCACATTACAGTTTTGGCTCAGTTTGTGAGGCATACTTGGAGAAATCCTCAGAAATCACCAACTGACCCAGTGCCTGACCCTGAGAAGATTGTTAAGCAAAGGAAAACATCACAGAAAGGAGCATCAGGATCAAGTAAGCCCAAAAAATCCTATGTATCTCTGCACGAGAAGATTATAGCTGAGAATGTACAATTTGAAGATATAGAGCCTAGCATTGTTAGTGAAGAAATACCCTCAGAGATTTATAAAGCTCCTTATTCATTTAGTACCCCTTTGGATCTCAGTCCAAAGAAAGTTTCCCATACATTCCATCATATTCCTTTGTCTCTGTCATCTACTTCATTGCTCCCTACCGTTCAAACTGCCAGTATCCTTCCACCTATCCCAGCCATGGCAGGCCAACAAGCACCCACAAGGATGGAAAGGATCATAGCTACTAGGTATGGACCCTTGGTCTTGCGTGTTCCTTTGAATGCCATGCCTGCAGGAGAGTATCAGAAATACATGTCTAAGTTTACTAGTACAGAGGGAGTAACAGTTGAAGATCACCTTGAGTCTTTTTATAGTTATTCTGATAACCTAGATATTAGTGAGGATGATGTTTGGATGAGAGTGTTTGTCTAGAGCCTTGATGGAGAGGCCAGAAAGTGGTTCAAAGAATTGACCCCTAGGTCTATAGCAGACATTGAAGCCTTAGATGATGTATGTTTGAAGCATTGGGGAGATAAGAAAGACCTGCTATATTATCATATTGAGTTTGGTAGCCTCAAGAGGGAGAATGGGGAATCATTGCCTGATTGTAATAAAAGATTTAACCGTATGTATAGTAGATACCAGCTGAAGTAAAGGCTACCCCCACCTCTGCCAAAATCACCTATGCCAATGCTTTTGACTCTAATTTATGCCTACTTTTAAGAGAAAGAAGATGTGCCACTCTAGCTGAGATGCAAGATGCAACGTTAGAAGTGGAATCTAATATCATGGCTGCAGAAAAGCTCAAAGGTCACGCTAATAGAAGGAGGCAGAGAGGTGAGGTTGCTTCTTCCTCTGCTTCATCTTCAGAACCTAAATTAGACAAAATGACCAAAATGATAGAGTCATTGGCTACTGAGATATCTAAGCTGAAGGTTGAGCAGAGCTCATGAAAGGCAAGGCTTCCAAAAACATTTGCTCCAAGAAACCAAAATCCATTTAGAAGAGCAAATGAACAATTGCAGATCATTTAGAGGGGTAAAAAGGCCAATGAAGAACAAAGAGTTAAGGCTCCTTTCCAGAACGTAGTCATGGAGGAAGAGCAGTTTGAAAAAGAAGATGGGATTCATTGCATGGAAGATAAAGGCAGTGCTTCCTTTTTGACATTGGCTGCCTACGAAGAATCATTGCTATAGGACCAAACAAGTCAAGAGTGGGATAGAGAGGCTGTTCTGCAGATTGATGAACAACAAAGATATAATCTGAGGTCAAGAACAAACAATGTCAAGGAGAATCCTACCCAAAGAGCTGCTATCCCAACAAAGCAACAGAATATCAGATAGAAAATGCCAACAACTGATCCAGTCATCCTCAAAGCACCAGCTCAAGAGGTAAGAGGTCCTGACAAGTCCCCTTCCTCTTTCAGATTTGAATTAGAAGTCCAGAAGTTAAAAATATATGTGCCTCTGTTAGAACTTGTAAAGAGTGAAATTTTGAGAAAACCTATCTTTGATGCCCTTGAGCTAAAAGCCTCACAAGCCTCTCATGACTATGTAAATTTGCAAGATGATAAGCCTGCAGTTGTGATTAGCCCAATGACTGAACCTACTGATAATAACTCCCCATCATTCTATGTCTCCTTGACCATTCATGACAAAACCCTCCATAACTTCCTACTGGACATAGGGGCCAGCCACAATCTGATGCCTAAAGTTGTCATGGAAGAGTTAGGCCTTGATATCACCAGACCATATCATGATTTATTCTCGTTCGATTCAAGAAAGGTAAAATGCCTAGGATTAATCAAAGACTTGGCCATTACCCTAACTTAGCTGCCCATGAAGAGCAGGATTATGGACATTGTGGTAGCAAATGTCCCCCCTAAGTTTGGCATGTTGCTGTCCAAAGGGTGGATTAAGAGACTAGGTGGGACATTATAGAATGATTTATCTTATGCCACTATCTTAGTCTTTGGAGGAGAAAGCAAGAGATTGTATAGAGAATCACAGCTCGCATACATCATCAGTGATGAGAAGAATCCTTCTAATCATCCCATTTATGTTGTGGACACTAATTTTGGGACATGTATTATCCAAATTGAAGAATCCCAAAGGGCCTCAATGTAGATCAAGAAACCAGTGAATCAAGCTGTGGAAGGAGAAGGAACACAGGTTTGGGAGATGTTCTTTGATGGAGCATGTTCAAGGGAGACTACAGGGGTAGGTGTGGTGCTGATATCTCCAAAACAAGAAAGCACGCATCTATCTTTTAACCTGGCTTTCCAAGTCACCAACAATATAGCAGAGTATGAGGCTTTGATATTGGGCCTTAACGCAGCTAAAGACAAAGAAATTAGAAGCATAAAGGTGTTTGGAAATGTTGATCTCATCATTCAGTAAGTGAACAAAATGTTTCAAGCGAAGAACCCAACGCTGAAAGTAGATAGGGATGAGGTATGGAGACTTAAAGATTATTTTGATAGTTTTTGTATCTCATACATTCCTAGAGTCAAAAATCAGCTCGTTGATTCCCTTGTTGTGTCTGCTAGCATGTTTATCCCTCCCATGCCTCCCAGACTATTTTATGAAGTTCAAATGAAATATAGACCATCCTTGCCTAATAATGTCTAGCATCAGAAGGTTTTTGAAGATGATGATGAAGTGAATAGATTTTTGCAAGTCATTGATGAATTTTCTGAAATGCAAATTAATCAAGAGAATGAAGCCTTGGAAGCAAGTCCCCTGTCGCAGCTTAGAAACAAAATTGGAAAAAATAGCATTGTCCAACTACCCAACAATCATATACCTAAAGGCCTAGTTCCTTTAGAAACGTTGTTTGACCAAAATGATGTGCCTTATAAGGCTGCCCAAAAATAAAATCAATCTGCAGTTCATAGGCATAATATAGGGAGTCCAGAGCATCCAAGATATATAAATTTGTCCACCCATCTATCTACTACCCAACGTTCTAAGTACTGCAATTTAATGAAGCAATTTGCTGATGTTTTTTCCTGGGAATATAGTGACCTGAAAACTTATGACAAAAATATCATCCAGCATAAAATCCCTTTGGAGAAAGACACCATCCCTTTCAAGTAGAAGCTGAGACCCATAAACCCTTTGCTCCTCCCTCTAATTGAAAAAGAAATCAAGAAATTGTTGGCTGCCAAAATCATAGTCCCTCTCAGATATTCAAAATGAGTAGCCAATTTGGTAGTGGCAAGGAAGAAAAGTGGAGAAATTAGGCTCTGCGTTGATTTCGGAAACTTAAACAAATGCTCTAAGAAAGACAATTATCCTCTATCCAAGATGGAGCATTTGCTGCAGAAGGTCTCGGGAGCCAAAGTAATGTCTTTCCTGGATGGATTTTCAGGGTATAACCAGGTTGTTGTGCATCCATATGACCAAGAGAAGACTGCATTCACCACTCCTTGGGGCACTTTTATGTATTCCAAGATGCCTTTTGGGCTGATGAATGTTGGAGCCACCTTTCACAGAGCTATGGATATAGCATTTGTGGGAGAGAAGGATAAGTTTGTCCTTATCTACCTTGATGATATAATAGTATACTCCAGCAGCCATCAAGACCATTTGCAGCATTTGAAGAAAGTGTTCCTGAAGTGCAGAAGGTTTGGGATTTCAGTCAATCCTAAAAAGTTATAGTTTTCTTTAGAAGAAGGCAAGTTGTTAGGACATGTTGTTTATGCTACAGGTGTCAAAATCGACCCAGAAAGAGTAAGAGCAATACAAACCTTATCTGTCCCAAGGTCAAAGAAGGATATCCAGTCCTTTCGCAGCAAGATAAATTTTGTGAGGTTTATTCCTAATTTTGCAGAACTTGTAAAACACATTACCTCCAAGTTGAAAAAGGGGCCAGAGATCAAATGGACTGATGCAGCAAGAAGATCTTTTGAATCCATTAAGAAAGCTATTATGGAATCTCCTACTTTAGTTAGCCCAGATTACAGCAAGGAGTTCCATATATTTTTGTTCGCCTCTGATGACACTTTTGCAGCAGTTTTGTTGCAAGTAGATGAGGAAAGTTCAGAGCATCCAGTGGCATTTTTGAAAAAAACCTTAAGGGATGCTGAGTTGAGCTATGATATCATTGAGAAACAAGCATATGCTCTTATAAAATATTTGAAAGCTTTCAGAATTTACATTCTGCATTCCAAGGTAATTGCATATATACCCTCTGCTTCAGTGAAAGATGTCCTAATGCAGCCAGATGCTGATGGAAGAAGGGCTAAATGGATTGCAAAGCTTATTGAATTTAACATAGAATTGAAGCCCACCAAGATTGTCAGAGGTCAGGGCCTTGCTAGATTAATGGCGGAAGAAAATTGCAGGATGGTGGATATGAATTTGATAAGCATAAATTCAGAGGATGGTCAGGCAGAAGGGGAAATAGCCGAACCAGGGAAAAATTAGTCATTGGCAAAAAATATAGCTTTCTTGTGATTGGTATTCTACAATGGCACAATTCTTGCTAAAGCTAGAAGTTCCTCCAGGCCTTAGTCCAAGCCAAGCCAGAACTATTAAGCTCAGGGCAGCTAAATATTGCATTCATGAAAACCTGCTCTACTAGAGGGACCCCTCTGGAATTCTTTTGAGGTGCCTGGATAAAGAAAAATCCAAGGAGGTTATGCAGCAGTTTCATTCCAGCATATGTGGAAAACATCATTACTGGAAAACTACGGCCCATAAGATCCTCAAAGCTGGGTACTATTGGCCCACCTTGTTTGTTGATGTCTTTTCATTTGTTTAATATTGTGATAGGTGCCAAAGATTTGAAGGAAAGCAGCGATTGAAGTCCCTGCCCTTAAAACCCATACATGCTAGTGGGCCTTTTTAGCGGTGGGGCTTGGATTTCATTGGAGAAATCAATCCACATTCTAGTGGCCAGCACAGATGGATTTTAGTGGCCACTGATTACTTCACTAAATGGATTGAAGCCATCCCTACCAGAAAGGTTGATCACCATGTGGTCATGAAGTTCTTAACAGAGAATATCCTCACTAGGTTTGGCTGTCCCCATAAACTAGTTGCAGACAATGCAACAACCTTCAGGTCAAAGGAGTTGGTGGATCTGTGCGACTCAATGGGCATTAAGCTAGTTCATTCCACCTCATACTACCCTCAAGGAAATGGTCTAGCAGAATCTTCCAACAAGAGCATGATAAGGATAATTAAAAAGTTGTTGGAAGGCAACAAAAAGAATTGGGATTCTAAGCTCAAATATGCACTGTGGGATGATAGAGTGACCACCAAGAAATCCACAGGGAATTCTCCATTCAAGCTGGTATATGGCACTGAAGCTGTATTCCCAATAAAATTGACCCTCCCTATGGAAAATTTCTTGCATGAAGAGAAAAATGAGGAAGAGGACATGGAAAAAGGATCATTAATTTAGCAGAGGTACATCTAGATAGAGAACAGTTGGTTGAAAAGTCTGTAGCACATCAAAAGAGAATCAAGGAAGATTTTGATAGGAAGGCAAAGGCAGATAACTTTCAAGTTGGAGATTTGGTTCTTAAGTGGGATGCACTGAAAGAGAAGAAAGGAAACCATGGGAAGTTTGATGCTTTGTGGATTGGACCTTTTGTCATCACTCAGATCCAAGGGAACAATACTTTCATGCTGCAAAGCTTGGAAGGAGAAACAGTTTTTGATGGCCCAGTTAATGGGCGTTTTCTGAAAGTTTATGTTGTCTAAGGCCTGTGACCTTAAATTTGTAAATATGTTATTTTATCAATTTTAGTGTAGCCTCAATTAGACTCCATGCCCAATGGAACACTAGGAAATTTTGCTAATATGGTTTTCAAAGGAAAGGCAATGGTCTGCAGTTCTTGAGACCTCACAGGGAGGCTCTCATCCCCAGAAGGAGCCAGTGTTAGCCCTGCTACATAACTGTGGTTTTTGAAGGCCAAATATAAGCTTGGTCGTATTGATTATGCTCAAAAGAAAGCTCACAACGGTCATCTTCCTTCTCCTCCTTTACTCCACTTACTCCCTTTCACCCCCACTGCCCCTGTTTCCTCAAGCCCCGAGTGCAAAGCTTAAACCCTCATAAAACCGTGTCCACATGACCCTGCGCTTCCATAATCCTAGCATCACCTTTAAATCGCAGCCATTTACTCTTCCTGCTGATCCAACGGCCCTTGTCGTGTCAAATAAAGTGACCCGCACGATCAAATCCCCACCATTTGATCATCTCTTCCACGATCAGATGGTGTTCGCTCTCCCCGCGTCCATAAAGTGTCAGGGTGTTAATGCACGATGAAGAGTGGTTTCCTCTCTCCTCCGCCACCATGCATCACACTCTGAATGGGATCGTGCACCGTTCCCCTTTTACCGCCCAGTGTCCTAAGCCGGTGTGATCAATTCCGCTTACTGCCCAGTCCCACGTTCATGCCCGATAACATCTGCGTGCCTTCTCCTCCCAACGACCGTTGGATCTGTCCACTTGAGATTCGACAGTACACGTTCATTCTGCCCCTGCTTTTCCCAATAGCCCCCACCAAGCCATCTCCGCCGTCTATCCGCCCGATCCGACGGCCAATCTTACTCCTTCTTTCGACTCGTCCACCCGCTATGCAGTCCGCGTCCCTTGATTGTTTCGTGCACCTGAAGGACGAAGGTGAACATTTTTCCAATACTGCTTGCAGTTACTCCTCAACCACCATATTTAACAAATAGTATGGCCGAGGAGGAAAAGGAGGGAGCACAAATAGATAGCTGCATTTAACAGTTATGGGACCTCATTGATACAAGCACTCCAGCTGCCCAAGAGGACAGCAGAGCACAGGCAAAAGATCAGATTCATCCATTAAGGCACGAAAACGTGCTCAGAAGCTCCATCAGGCAATTAAATGCGGTTTGTGGTCAATTATGACCCCTCCATATCTAAAATGGCCAAATGCCTTTGTATTGAAACTCTATATATACCTAGAAACAAGATGTAATCAAGGTTGATGGTTGATGTTTTGTTGTAAGGTTCAATTTCTGGAGACTGTAACTATTTTGATACTTGCAGTGTCTTGTCTTCATTTTCAGCTAATACAAGCTTATTTTGCTGTTAATTTCTCACTTTTCATTCCTCTCCTCTTCTAAGTTGTGCCTGATATGCTGTATTCCTAAAATTTTGATGTTTAGCATTAGAATAGCTATCATCCTATCTCTGTGTTAAAGTCTTGTATGTATCATTGAATGGGTTATTCAGGTTTCTCTTCATCTAGTGCCAGAGAGCTGTCATCCTGTTTGTGCACTAAGATATTAGATTTGCAGACTTCTTTACTGGTTGCAACTGGCCATCACATGGTTTTGTGCATCTGCTAGTGTGGTCAATATTCTCCATATTCACCCAATCGTAAATTGTGAGTAGTTGGTGGTCTAAAGTGTTGTAGTCTGGGGGTGTTCATGCATGTCTGGAGTTAAGCAAAGTAGAAGTGGTTATCGAGCTTGGACAAGCATCATTCCTTCCATTCATCCATTTGCAACAATAAGTTGAATTTATATGTTCCCAGGCATATCCAAGCTACAACCTAGGAGAGTTTCTTGGGGTGATAACAGGTTCCAACTTAGTAAGAATGGAATAGATAAGGCTACCATCTTATTTCTTAACCTTAACGCCTTCCAAGAGAAGTCAAAGGGTCTTTAACTTGGACAAAAAATATTCAATGGAATAAAACTTATTGGGGTCCAATGTAAGAAACTCATTTTCAAGTTGATGGGCTCTAATTTCATTTTTAATTCCAAAAACTTTAGTGACTTGTTTCATTGCTTCATTAGGAGTATCAAGTTCTGCGATATGGAATCTAAGGTCTGGAGAAATAGACATCCCTTTCAACCCAAATGCTTGATCTTGCATATTTTCCCATTTGGTTGCCTTATCTTCATCTTGAAGTTTGGTTTCTTGGCCCGAGGCTATTCTGTAAAGACCTTTACTTCTAAGTAAATCCACAATGTAGGACTACCATTGGAAGTAGTTGGTGTTGTCAAGAATAACTTGGCATGGACTTTCCATTTTAACAAAAACGAAGCTATAGATGCTAAAAATAATTGTTCCAATGGAAAGATCTTGAAAAATTAGGCTAATTAAAAAAAATGGCTCTGAAAACGGCTTCCGGATGAAGAAGTTATGGATTTTTGAAGAAAAGTTGTTGAAGATGCCGAAGAAATGCGTGAATGTGCGGAAATGAATGATAGTGTTATATTTAAAAAAAAAAAAAAAAATCCACCCCCTTTCCAAACTTAATCTAATTAGCTCACTTTAAAAAATAAAAAATAAAAAATAAAAACAAAAATATTATGTGACTCACTTTTATAAATAAGTGAAAGTCACTTTTACAATGGTACTTTATGAGCTACCCACTAAATTGTAACTTAAATAAAAGATAAAGAGACTTAGAATTATAAGTGACTTACTTTTTATAATGGGTGAGAACACTTTTACATAAAGTAACTTTAAAACATAAGATACATATGCTTTTTGAAAAAGTAACTCAACAAAAAGAAAGACTTGAACTCAAGACTTCTATTCTCATAAAATAACTTTGGACCAAGAGAGCTAGTTTTTAAAAAGCTAGTAATTTTTGGAAAAAATGAAGAGTTTTTTTGTTTTTTTTTGTTTTTGTTTTCAGTCACTGAAGCTTTGGGGTGCGTGCTTACTTGAAAAATCTATTTTTTTCCTACAAAACAAAAACCACAAAACCCAACATAGACCTACAAAAAAAGAATAAAAAATTACGGTTTGAAGTTAGTTTTAGCCGGAAACTATATTTTTCCCTCAACGTTTCTGATTTTCCGAGATCACACTAAGGTGTGGCGGAAAAGAGCATACGCATGAGAAAAATCCTTCATTTCTATTTCTAATTTTCCTAGATCGCACAGAGTCGCGGGGCAAAGAGCATATGTAGAAATGAAAGGTATAGACCCGATAATAAAAAATAGAGAGCTAAATAAACCAGAATAAATAAAGAGATGAATAGCTAGAACTGCAAATAAAGACAGTGTACCTCCAGATCTTAAAAATGACGTAGCTAGGGCTACCAGAAACCTTTTCGCATGAAACGAAAGGGGTTCCTCACTGGAACAGATGCTCCTAACACAATAGAGCAGTCCTCGTGGCCCGAAAGAAGTCAAAAATAGTATATCTAGGAAATGACAGTCAAATGTAGTTGTACCGGCTTTAGATTTGGATCACCAAAGGATGCGGCCCTCAAGTTGCTCTGATACCATGTAGGAATTTATAGGGTAATTTCCTCAGACAGAACACCAAAGGACATCGCTCACAAACATATCACAAATCAATATACTAGTATTCTTGACGTGGTTAAAACCCTCAAAGAGGGAAACAGTCCACAGCCTGAGCCAAGATGACCACTTCAGGAAATTTATTAATAAAAGAATGAAAATTTACATAAGCTTCTCTCATGAATGGTTATCTTACAAATGACCCTCCATGCTCTTTAAATAGAGATCATGGACCAATCGGGTGTTAAGCCATGGAACGAATGTCGATAATACCGAGGAGAGAATGAACCGTCGGATCACTACATATCATGATCGTCGGACTGTAAGTTACAAAAGTACATAGTAAAGAAACACACTTTACCTAACTCTACATTAGACCAAGTTATACTTAACTATTTCCTATGTGTCGGAATATCCTAACATTTTATTTTTATAGGGATTCATTTATTTTTGGTATTTTTGTCACTTTTGTCATATTCATTTTTTATCCCTTTTTATTTTTCATTTTCATTTTCTTTATATATTTTTTATTTTATTTTTTGTTCTTTCTTTTATTTTTGACATGTAAATGTAAAATACAAAATAATGTTACAACAGGTGCATTGAAAATTAAGCTTGTAAGAAAATCCCTTTGATATGCTTGTTTATGAGTTTAAGACCCAAACACTCGCCCCTGCTCCATCCTCACTGACTGCCCCATCGAAATCCATATTCAACAGGGATTCATCCTCTTCATCTTTTGTTCCAACATTTAATTTCACATCCTTTGTTTTTCTTGATTTACTTTCCAACTTTGTCACTTCTTCTTCTACACATATATCATTATATAGGATGAAAGAATCTATGTCATAATGCACTGAATAAAGTGGGTAGTTATTAGGTTTGTCTTGGTTTCTTACCATATATTTGATTAATGCTTTCCTATACAACCTCCTCTATTGACCAAAGATAGTAATAGCTACATATGTCATGTCCATCGACATGGTACCCTGTAACTTTGCCCCTCAAGATCTTGATAATAGCATTCCATATTTGGGAGGTATATCAACCACTACTATATCCATAACCACACTCTTTGCTGGGATTTGGGCTAGAGTCACACCTATATCCTTGATAAGACCTAAGTATTTTACTTTTATAGAATCGAAGGAGTAAAGGTCTTTATAGGGTCTTGTTATATCCAATCCCAACTTTTCCATAATGACTCTAGGCATGAGATTGTGCAAAGCACCAAAATCAAGCATTGAATTGTGAAAAATCTAGTCATGAATGTTTAGACTAACATAGAATGGTGACACATTACCATCCCGTGAATTCCCTTCAACTTCAGGTCCAAATAATAATTTGGGTTTGTCATCTCTTAGGTTAACCATATCTATTTCCTCCTCTATCTTTAATTCTTTTATGACTTGAGATCTATAGAGATTCTTCTTCATCAATTCAATCAGAGGAAAATAAAGTTTAACCTTGGATAATTCATTTTCAATACTGGAAGAAGTTTGAGGTTTATCTACTTCTTTAATACTTACATCTTGTCTCTGAGAAACTTATTTTAGGGAATCATCCTTTGTCTAGCTAGTGGAAGATGTATCAATCTGAATCTTCTTGGGAAGGTTTGTTGTAGCCTTCTAGCTTCTCAAATTGCACTTTTGTGCACTTCCATAATATCATTTTGATGTCCCTTTTTATAATCATCCGATTTTGTTGGGATGACTTCTGGTTGTGGTAACATGAAAAAATCTTGTTCCTCCTTGGTTAAGAAAATATTTTCTATTTCTCCTTCCCCAAAGAGATTAATCTGGTTCTCTTTAGGATCGTCTACTATCATAGTTTCTTCATCTACATAATTCTCCTAGAATGAAGGTCTGATTTTCTGTTGATCTGTTGGGGCTCTTTGATCTCTTCTTTTAATTTGGGGTGGGTTCCTCCTAAAGTTGTATTTCTGATAAGCGAACCCCCTCGAATTTCTCTTGGTGGAGCTTTGTCAGTCAAACTCATTCATTCCATCATCATTTCCATAGTTCTAAATAAAGTATCTAGCTTTGCATTTGATGAAGAGGAAGAAGGCTCTTTTTTTATGGTCACAATTCTTTCAACTTTTAACTTTGCTCTTTTGGCTAAAAAAATTACTTCTACACTGACAACATTTCTTTGCATTTATTCTAGGGTAGAATATTTCTCTCTGTCAATCGATAAGCCATATCGACATTAAATCCATCTAGAAATCAGATCAAAGCTAGCCCTCATGGAGGTTGTATCAGTACTGGAATAGAATTATAAACATTGTTAAATCTAGTGCAATAATCCTGATCTGTTTCTCCGGGAGCTCTCCTTAGACTCTCATATTTTGCCAGGAGAGGGTTATTTTTTACTTCCCATCTTGCAAGGAAACTTCGGTGAAATTGTTCTTGATCTGTCATACTACGTGATGGAAATCCCCTAAACAATTTTCTAACTTCCCTTGCCAAACTTTGTGCAAAGAGGCTCATTTTCACATCATTGTCATCACCTTCTTCCAAATATAAGAAGTCATTCATCTTGTCTATGTGTTGTTGCTCTCTGATAGACCTGGTGCTATCAAATTGGGGTCTACGTTGGCCATACTTCAGGAGCGTGTAATTCAATTGTGGTGGTAAATCCAGAGGGACATAACGTATAGCCATGAATGGAATAGGAGAAGAGGATGAAAATGCAGTTGTGATGGATGTTAGAGGTTGTAAAGAAGGTGGAATTATGACTTGCTGAATTGGCATAGAAGGATTTTGGATGGAAGATGAAATGGGAACAATGGTGCAAAGAGAAACCAAAGGAGGAGTTGATGATGAGGCAAAAGAAGAAAAAGTAGTTGATTGATCTGTAAATGGTTTTTGGGTGACCTGATTTAATTTAGTTACCAAATCCTCAAGTTTTTCAAACTATTTTATAACATCTTTATCCAAATCTAAAATGACAGGCTGATGTGCTGAGAAATAAGGTTTCAAAATATTTTCATCAAAGACTATCTCAGAGACAAAGCTTTCTGATTTGTTCAGGAAAAGACTCTACTCAAAATATAAGTCAAATTCAATATCCTTTGTTAGAGTCGGTCTGGTCAGTCCTCCGTTAGAGATCAAAACTCTTTATGCATTTCATTTTTAGGTGTCCCGCTCCATTCACTCATCTGCATTCCACTAGGAGCATGCCATAATCTGATGGAAAAGGTCAGGCTAGTCATTTCCCCTCATGTCTGGCTCCTGCTGGCTCAGGTCTTTTGTCAATGATCACTAAAGTTCATGATAGTCAAGGTCTAGTCCTTTAATGGACAAAAGTCATTTTCGATCATTAGGTCTAGGGATTCATCAATTTGGTCTTCAATCATGTCCAGTAAAGCCATGTAGGCCAGAGTGAGGCCATTATAAAGTTATGATTCAGAGAGTTTCATCGTCCTCGTGATAAACTTCGACTCTTCTTCAAAACTCTGTTTTGAAGAAAAGTCAAACAGTGTCATTAGTGATAAAATTTTCAAAAAAGTCATCAATTGATTTCTTCAGATGCAGTCATGGTTTCCGTGGCCAAATGTCCTATCATGCAATCCCCGCAAAGAGTGCCGAAAATTTCATCATTTGAGCTAAAATTTCAAAGGGAAAAGTGAAAATCATTGTTGCTTTAAGTCAGTGAAAAAGTGTCAAAACATAACATTAGAAAAATGGGTTTTTGAAGAAGCAAAAATTTAACCCATGACTTCCAAGTCTTTATATACAAGTTTTCACCAAAATCAAAGCCATTGTGCAAATCAAGTTCATAGGGAGACATTGCAAAGTGTTTGAGTGTGCATCGTGCGTGTTTGGAGCAAAGTTGGAGGCAGTTTTCAGGGCGCGACGCATATACACAGGGGCGTGGCGCACACAGAGGGCATGGCGCACACAAAACCACCCCTCAGTGCATTTTTTCAATGGGCGCAACGCACACCCAAGGCACGGCACACTGGGTTTGGCGCGCGACGCACACCCACAATGGGCCAAAACCGTGCCAAATTTCCTCAAATTTCTTGTGAAGCCCCCCAAATTGAGAGATATCACAAAAGTACCCAGCTTCACACCATCATCAAAGGGCAGCCTAAGTACAGTACACACAGTAGTCATGGCATCAAAACATTCATCAGAGTATGAGATGGAGACACAAAGTGACTCATCCTCGGAAGAGCAGGCTCCCAGGAGACATCACAAGAGTGGCAAACATGTTAGGCATGAGCCCACTACCCTCCCTGAATTACAAGCATGCCCTCTTGCCATGTCATGCTTCCAGCACCTATCATGTTTTGAATTTTGTCAAAGGGTGGCTAATGTTAGAGTTCATCATGAGTTGGCCCGTCTTTTTGTGCTTCACCTACATGGAGGTCAGTCTATCTTGGTCGGGGTCACCTTCGCATAGACACCTGAAACTATCTCAGTGGCGACAGGCATACCAAATGTTGGAGAATAGTGGCATAAGAATAAGAAGGTGGTTAGGCAACACTATGAGCCTTACATTAAGGCCAGATTCTTGAGTCACCTCACAAGAGTCTTCCCATTCAAATACTTGAAATATGAGTATGCTCCACTCATGAAATTGATCATGAAATACTTCAGCTTTGAGGGGAGGTTCTCTCGACTATATGCCTATCACATCAGGTTGCTCATGCACTTTACCAGGGTGAGGATGATGAACCTCCCATTTTTCATTTGCGGGAACATAGAGAGGATGAACACCTTCATGAAGCATAAGACCCCTTAGCAGCAGCTTAACAATGTCTATCACTTTGCTCTTATCCAGATTTTCCTGGATCATCAGTTGGGATTGCAGGGCATTGCTTCAGAGGACTTCATCTCCCGTGACCTCTTCAGCACTTCACAGGTACTATCATAGGTAGAGCATGAGATAGGTGGTCCTTCTCATCAGTATGAGCACCATGAGACCACGACTATGCCAGTATTCGTGACATATCAGAGAGGCAGTAGGCACTTTTTTGCAGCAGCAAAGCGAGTGTTATCTCCACCCGGGGTGGAAGGGGCCTCACTTCCAGCATCGACTACACAGGTATAGGACAAGGGAAAGAAGCCCATGCATGATCAGGGGCCATCAGGTGAACATGAGGCCGACTTCATCCTCATTCAGGATGATGATGCAGATGTGGAGAGTGCTAGACTTAGGATGACCATCTAGGAGCAAAACATGGAGATCCAAGACTTGTCACTCAATATGGAGAGGGCCAAATGGATCATCAGGTATCTGGAGCAAAGGAACAAGCAGCTTGAGGACCAGCATGAGATCATGGAGCTGCAAAACATCCGTGAGAATGGACAAGCTGCCCAGCAAAGGAGGATCGAGCTCACTACCTTGGAGCAAGAGATCAACAATGACCGTGAGTCTTGGCTCGAGTGGATCAACACACACCTGGAGAGACTGCTGGAGAAGGCCGACAAAGACCAAACCATACTAAGGAGGATGGTTTATCATTACAAGGCACGGAACATGAGTGCAAAGGCTCGGATAAGGAGCTTGAAGGCAAAATTGAACAAAGCAACAAAAGAGGCAAAAGAGGCAAAAGAGAAATATCGACTTCGAATCTTGGCTGAAGCTTCTGTGGCCCAGCATAGCGCCTCTTAGAGAACCTCCAGCCCAAATTTCAAGAAATTTGGGACAATTTTGGTCACATGGTAATTTTTTGGTCAAAACACAAGTTTTTTCGCTTAGAATTGGTAGCTCCAAATTGGAAATGGCTTTCATTTTTGGATTCAGAATGCAAAATCACGACTAATGGTCCTTGGACAAGAAATTTGGGCATGATTTGAGTCTCCAGGAGGCCAAAAACACCCAAAAAATGGCCTCTCTGCCCCTATTTTGACACACAGGAAGCACTCTTGGGAGAATGAAGATTTGGAGGGGCAAATGAGCACCAAATGTAGAAATTCCACTTGGGTTGGAAAGTAGATAGGACAGACTTTCCAACAAGCATGCTTGGGCACATTTTGGACTCCTGCAAGTGCCTCAAAACAGGATCCAAAGTGGCGTGGTGCATATAGAATTTGGCGCGACGCATATAGAAAAAAAGGCCCAATTCACCTCTGTTTCGCGAAAGTTCGATTCACAACTTTCCATAAGTGGGCCCGCTCATCTACACTTCACTTTTTCGGCACCTAAGACAAAATTTAAAGTATTTTCACTCCATATTGGCTTCTATCCAAGTGGCAAAGGAAGGCAAACAGTCACCCAAGCCATTTGTCATGTTTGTAACGCTGCCCTGTAGTATGGTTGGCTTTCCACCTCCTTTGTATGATTCGAGTATCCCCAACACCTTGGGAATTCTATCTCCTCATGCACAATTCTATATATTGTATGCAAACTATTTGCAAAGGGTTCGTTGCTTGTACGTTGGAGACCTGTGGGAAACAAAAATTTGTTTCTTCATTGTATATTTTGATAGAGGATTAATGAAAGGCAGCAACTCTGTTTCATGAGATTCATGTGGTTGTGAGTGTAGCAAATGTGTCTCTTATGTTTCATATGTATTTCGTTATGTTTCACAGTTCATTTCATATTCGTTTCCAGTGAAATTTTCCAAGTTAGATAAGGTATTATTCATTTTTATTGCTCTGCCTGTGGGAAAATTTCATGTTCATTGTTTTTCTTCTATTGAAAAGGATTCATGTTTCCCATGCCCTTTTCACCATCCTAAGAAATCTCTCCATTCCATTCTATTTCAAACTAAATTGCTAGACTTTCTGCCTGTCTTACCTCACGAAGTAATCTGTGCCTTTGTGTTTCATCCTCTGCTCATTGCTGTCTGTTGGTCCCATACCATCCCAGAAACACAGTCATTCATAAAAATTGCTTCTTGTATCCATATTCACTTACTAGCCTAAGATCAATATTTCACAGTAAGTCATCTCAGACCATTTCGTTTATCTTTTCACTGAGTGTGACTCGGAGAGAGCCCTCTCCTATTATGGTAGGGCTTGCTACCAGACTGAGCGTGGTTTGTGGTTACCCTGAAGTTTGCCTTCATTCAGCCTAAGGCAGATTTAGGTGCTAACATAGTGGCGACTCCACTGGGGAAGAAATCAGTCCCCTTACCTCTCGATAATTCTAAGCTTCCGGATGATAAGTTTAGGATTGGATAGGCTGAGTAAGTTGGTTGTGTCCTTTGATTTTTCTCAATAGCACGCTGGCTTCAAGAAGATATACCAGGGCTAATCCAGATCCAAATCCTCCGCACATCTACGAAAATCCCAATTTGATTTCAAGAATTCGTCGTCAAGAGAGCTCCATATCTCCGGTGTTCAAATCCCATTCATGCCTGGACATTTTTTAGTATCTTGAAGAGCTAGAGTTTGATGAGAAGTTTGAACTATCTTTGTTCGAAACCAAATCCTAAAGGGCAGTTGACTCTACTGTCCACAATCCACAGTTTCTTGTAGACTTGGAGACGGAAAGGGCTAACCGGTCGATTGACAACTACATTATAGCTCAGCTTCACACTCTAATTGCTAGTCTCTTACAAACTGTGCACACTCCTCCAACACCTCCAATGCCAAATCCACCAAGAGTGATGGCTGCCCGTTTTGCACCCCTTGTTCTGCCTCAAGTTTTAGATGATATTACCACAGATTATCAAAGCAAAATCCAATTTTTTGATGGCACTCCTAATAGCATTACTGCTCAACAACATGTGGACAGAATGGCAGACTTCTATGAGCTTCATGAGATCGATGCGGAGAATGTGGAAATGAGACTCTTTGTATAGACATTTGCAGGGGAACTGAGGAAATGGTTCAGAGGTTTGCCGGCTGCACGTATCGCTACCTTGGCTGACCTACAAAGACAATTTTTAAACCGCTAGGAAGTGAAAAAGAATCCTCTTCAAATTCTGGCCGAATATGAGAAAATCAAAAGAAACGCTAGTGAGTCGGTCTAAGACTATTGCATTAGATTCAATTCAGTTTATAATGAAATTCCAAATCATCTAAGGCCACCTGTGGGACTAACCATGGTGAAGTTCTCGGATGGTATTGATGCTGACATGGCTTATCAATTAAGAGAGAGAGAACCGGCCACCATGGAAGACAAGCAGAAGATAGCGGTCAGCGTTGAAGTAAATATGCTGACCAAGAGGGCTAGAGAAAAAGCAGAGAAGAAGGTCACTGTAAAGGAAGAATCTTCCTCGGTAGATCAGCTACTTCGGTAGGTAGAGAAGATGCTTGAAAGGGTGAAACTTGACAAACCTGAGCCACAAGTTAGAAATCCTAACTTTCATGGTTAGCAACAACCATAATATAGAATAAGACAGAGAGATCAATGAGCCCAAGAGCACACTGCACAATAGCTAGTTCAGACACCTTTGCAGCAAAATTTTGTGCATGGACCGGAATCAGATGAGGACGGGAATGTAATAGGTGAAGAAAACCACCTCTTTACTCTGGATGATTTTCCTATTTATCTCACTGAGGATGAGGAGTATGCAGAGAGCTCGGCTATACACAAAGATGTAGATTTCGTTCTAGCAAATGATACCGTCTTGGAGGAAGAATCAGATGAATACCAAAGAGGCTATATGAATGCTCTGTTCGCCCAACAATAGCGATATTCACTTAGAAATAGAGATGTGCCGGTCAAACCAATTTAGAAAAAGAAGGATGTTGAAGCATCAAAGAATGATTCATCAGTTGAACAAAGGAAGGGAGGCGGTTGATCCGGATAGCAGCAAATCACCATCAGCAGAACAATCACATCAACAAGTTGCATCAAAAGAAAAGGAAAGGAAAGAAATCCCAGTCAAAGAGGTAGAAAAAACTCCCGCTTTTAACCTAGAGAACGAGATTTCTAAGTTAAAGGTATCCATCCCCTTGACTGAAATAATGAAGAACAGTAGTTATAAAGGACAGATTTCTAAAATGTTGAATTTTGATCCAATGTCTGACATGGTAAATGTAGAAGATGATCAGCTTGAAATGATTTTTGGACCAATAGCGAATGATGGGTCTCCTGATAGCGATGTGCCACCCTTCTATATCAGTTTACGATTGCATGATTTTG
>APFE030007430.1:6391-38917 GCA_000404065.3 Pinus taeda | reverse complement strand
TAAGAAGGATAATAAATTATCACCAAAGTATTATGGTCTGTACAAGGTGTTGCAAAAGATTGGTACTATGGCATACAAATTGGAGCTTCCTATAGCTTCTCGAGTGCACCCAGTTTTCCATGTTTCATGTTTAGAGAAGGTTATAGGCGACAAGCTACCAGTTCAAACAATATTGCTAGAACTTGATGAGGAAAGAAAAATTATATTGGAACTAGAAGCAGTCACAGAAACAAGAACTTGACATCTACGAAATCGATCAATTTCGGAGTATCTCATCAAGTGGAAGAACTTATCCGCTGAAGATTCCACATGGGAGGATGAGAATTTTATACAGAATCATCTGGAACTACTCAAGCGTTGAGGAAAACACTTTTTTTGAAGGGGAGGGGCATGTTAGGTCCCTATAATACTAGTGATTACCCCATTACTATTGTAGTTGTATCCCTTATTAATATTGTTGTGTCCCTATTTTCCCCATATTGTTATTACTGTGCCCCATAGAATCCCTCTATTGTTATTTTTGTGCCTTTATATTATTATTGTTAGGTCCGCAACTGAGTGCATTTCGACTAGAGTGGTACATCTTCTTTCTCTCAATAGCAAGCAAAAATCAGAGTCAAAAGCATTGGCATAGGTGGGTTTGGCAGAGGTGGGGGTAGGCTTTACTTCATCTAGTATCTTGCTATACATATGATCGAATATTTTATTAAAATCAGACAATGATTCCCCATTTTCCCTCTTAAGTGACAGAGATCCCATTTTCACTGGAGATTTTTGGACAGAATTATTTTCTTGTCTTGGTACTAAGTTATCTCATAGCTCATATTATCATCCTCAATCTAATGGGAAAACTGAGATAGTAAAAAGATGTTTGGAAGGATATCTTCATTGCGTTGTATCTGATAAACAGACACAATGGGTCAAATGGTTGCCTCTCGCTGAATGGTGGTATAACACTTCCTACCATACTACAACAAAAATGACCCCATTTACAACACTTTATGGATATTATCCACCATCCATCACATCATATTTAAGAAAAAAATTCTAAGGTTCAAGCAGTGGAACATCACATTGAGCATCAACAACAAGTTCTCCAACTCTTAAAGGATAACCTCCTATTGGTGCAAAATAGAATGAAACAACAGGAAGATCAACATCACAGTGAAAGAAGTTTTGATGTAGGTGACTGGGTATTCCTACGGATACAACCATATAAACAAAAGTACCTCAAGCAAGTTAAGAAGGATAATAAATTATCACCAAAGTATTATGGTTCATACAAGGTGTTGCAAAAGATTGGTACTATGGCATACAAATTGGAGCTTCCTGCAGCTTCTCAACTGCACCCAGTTTTCCATGTTTCTGGTTTAAAGAAGGTTATACGCGACAAGCTACCAATTCAAACAATATTGACAGAACTTGACGAGGAAGGAAAAATTATATTGGAACTGGAAGCAGTCACAGAAACAAGAACTTGACATCTACGAAATCGATCAATTTCGGAGTATCTCATCAAGTGGAAGAACTTATCCGCTCAAGATTCCACATGGGAGGATCAGAATTTTATACAGAAGCATCCAAAACTACTCAAGCGTTGAGGACAACACTTTTTTTGAAGGGAAGGGGCATGTTAGGTCCCTATAATACTAGTGATTACCCCATTACTATTATAGTTATATCCCTTAATAATATTTTTGTGCCCCTATTGTCCCCCTATTGTTATTACTATGCCCCATAGAATCCCTCTATTGTTATTTTTGTGCCTTTATATTATTCTTGTTAGGTTGGCTTGGTTATATTGTGATGCACTCAGCTGCAAACTCTACTAGGCCTCTGCACACTCAGTTGCAGAGCCTCTTCCTACTACTACGACCCAAGACACTTAAAACTTTTCTTTATGCTCACTATCTCATTCTAACTACCAAATTCGATCCGTCATTCGTCCTTTTTACAACTTAGAGCCTCACTCATATTTATACAATCCCATGGTCTATGGACCATGGGTAGGCCGACACTACATTCAAAACTTAGGGCGGACAACCCTATGACTCTAACATACAATTCGCACTTCGCGCCCACAATTCGTGGAGTCTTTAAAACAATATTACTCAAAACTTGGACTTTAAGCCCCAAAATATGTTGTGGGGGGATTCCATGCCGAACATGCCAGATGAACATTTATTTTATATTTCAGTTCTCTCCCCTTGGTTTGATGACATAGCCAACTACCTAGCTGCTGCACAGTTCCCTCCCAATCTGCCATCCAAGGAAAATATCAGAATTGTAAGGAAGAGTGCCCCATTCACTTAGGTTGGGGATTTCAAGGTATTGCAAGATGGCTACTATTGACCCACTCTCCACCAAGATGCAAGAAGATACACCAGTCTATGTGATCAATGCCAAAGAATGAAGAAAACTACTCCTAAGGATTAAATTCCCTTGCAACCTCAGGTGGCTCTAGAGCCATTTGAAAAGTGGGGCATGGATTGCATTGGGCCCATTGATCCACCATTAAGGCAGAAAAACTACATAATTGTATGTGGTGATTATTTGAAAAAATGGGTTGAGACCAAGGTTGTCAAGATAGCAATAGAGGATAAATTGGTTGATTTCTTAAGGGAGAATGTATTTTACAAGTTTGGGCACCCTAGAGAACTAGGCACTGATTAGGGAGCTCAATTCACATCACATATAATCAAGAATTTTTTGAGGCAGTATAAGATCAAACAAAAGAATTCAACTACTTATAATCCTCAGAAAAATGGACAAGTAGAGGTCACTAACAGAGCATTGGAAGGCATCCTCACCAAGGTTGGGAGCAGTAGTAGAAAATATTGGGCTGATAGAATGGTGGAGGCCACTAGGGCGTATAATACAACCTAGAAGACAACTACTGGCTTCACCCCTTATGACTTGTTCTATGGAAAGAATGCTCTACTCTACATTGAGTTTGATTACAACACTTTGAGAATGGAAGCACAGTTGGATTTAGGTGTCACAAATATACAACAGGAGAGGTTGTTCCAGCTCAATGGTTTGGATGAATTCAAGATGCAGGCCCTCTTATACACTGAAGTTATTCAAGTACATAGGAAGTTTTGGCATGACAAGAACATCAAGGACAAGGTTTTTCAAGAAAGGGATTGAGCTCTTCTATATGACTCCAGGTTCAAGGACTCTGTTATCACCTAAGAAACAATTTCTAAATTGTTCACATCAATTTGATTGTAAAGGTTTGGTGTTAATCCGGTTTAGTTTTCTTTCATGTTTGCTTTAGTATCTAAGCCTTAGGAGTCTTGGTGGTATGGTTAAATAAAGGTCAACAATTCGTTCTCATTCATCAATGGTCCCACAACTCGCATAGATTCCCTGTATCAAATTTGTTTTAAGGTTCTTATGCGTTACGAAACAGTTTAGGTGTTTTGGTAGCGCGAAACCCAGTCTAGGTGTTTTCGTAGTGCAAAACCCAGAATTTACACTGGCTGCGCTACGAAATCAGGGATTCGTGTGGATCCGTAGCAAATCTTTCTCAGCTGTCATATCTATCAAGATCTGTTATGTTTACATCATCATTTGTCAGCTTATACACTTCGCCTATCATGTCTAACCGCTTATCCTCATCATTAGAGTCGTTAGGCACCTTGGTACGCTCAGGTTGCAAGTTTCAGGGAAAGCCAAGTACTCATAGTAATGATTTGTGTTTGTCAAGCATTTAATTTGAATTCCTTGAAAATCAGGCGAGGCAGGTTTCAAGTGAGGCAGCTTTCAAGAGAGGCAGTGATCGAAAATTGAGATGGTGCCGGTCTTTCAAATCTTCATTCCGCTGGAATTCCATGGAGGGAGCTACAGAAAGAAGGGAGCATAGGTCAGGCAGGTGTTTGAGGAACGAATCGAAAGGCTTAGATATTATCCTAGAGAACAGTGAAGTTGAACGCACATTCAAGCATGTTGGCTGTTGGAGATTTTGTGAGAAACTTCAAGGAGGTCATACGCAAGTTACCAGGGAATTTGCTTTCAATTTCACAGGGTTGAATTCGAAAGTTGGGGTGCTTGAATTACCCATCTCTCCAGAGGTTATATCTACAGTCACTGAAATCCTAAGGGGACAGGAAATATGGTTTAAAAATTTCAAATTTGATATGACCCCATGTAAGGAATTTCTAAAGCCAAAGTTCATTGATTCAGACTTGAGCAAATTAGTGCCCAAAAGTTTCATCAAATATTCATATGCTAGCCTACTTACCTGCATACAGAGGTACTTCACCTATGAAGGGAGGTAGCATAAGGTGTACTCTTATCACTTCAAGCTTCTGCTTCATTTTACTAAGAAGATATCACTTGATTTGCCTTTCTACTTGTTTCGTAGCCTGGGAAAAATGTGTGACAAGGTTCAGTTAAAGAAGGAAGCCTGTGAGACCTCATTGTTTCATCACGGCTTAGTCAAGTTAATCATTTTGCATGAGCTCCAGAGAGTGGATAGGGACTAGTCCACGTTCATGTTTATGTTTGGCTTCAAGAATGAGATTGGTCTTAGTCCTCAAGCTGCGAAAAATTCTCCACTAGCAGATGGTCATTGTGCAAAAAAAAGATCCAGGAGATTTGTAAAAGTGAAGGCCAGGAAACAAGTAAAGGAGCCCACCATACCACTGGTAATTCAAGACACACCCCAACAGTCTCAGAAAGAGAAAACTCAGGTCAAAGAGGGTGTACATGAACCATCTACAGGTGAAGTAGTCTAGAGAAGAATAACTAGGAGCCAGATAGCTAAAGTAAAAGGCAAGACCGTGGTTATTGAGGAAAGCCTGGTTTCAAAGGGAAGTCTGAATGACTTGATGCAAGCTATTGATATTGAGGAATCTCCTTTGGTTCAAGTAGATTTGATAGAATCAGCTAAAGACAAAACCGAAAGGATCAAAGCCTCGAAAAAACTCAAATTTGATGAGTAGGTTTCTAAATTTGTCTTTAAGCCAAAAAGACCTGTGACGAGGCATTCAAATAAGATACAAGAGACATTGCCAGAAGCAGGTGAAACAGAGGAGATAGCAAAATCTCATGAAGCACCTGTGACTTCATCAAGAACATTATCGCAGCTGCATAAAGACGATAGAGGTAAGGCAGTTATCTCTCAAGAGGAATATAGTGTTGAAGAGTTGAAAAAGAAGTTGAAGTTAGCAAATCTTGAAATTGCTAAATTGAAGAAAGCCTCAAGGAAACATGCAATCAAGGAAGCTCAGTTTAATAAAATGCAGGCACTATGGGAAAACAAAACAATTTCAATACGCGAGGTGGTCAACTGTCATGCTCAATACTACACCTGGTCAGTCCCTGCAATAAAGGAAGAAAAATTCATCAGAAAAGTTAATACGAGACTGAAATCTGGGATTAGAATTATGAAGAGGCAAATCGAGGATTTGAAGATACAACTAAGCCAGCAGAAAGGATTTCCTTAGCTAAGGAAAATCACACAACAAACAAGGTTAAGTCCTAAATTTTGATGATTTACCTTTTTGAAGTTTTCCTTAAAGATTGGTTCCTCTGCATTCAGTTTTGAACAGCTTCAGGGCACACGAAAAAGGACATTTCAAGATAAAGAAAGATCAAGATGGTCAAATTTTGGCATTAAAACTGTGTTTTTGAAATTACACAGTAGTTTCGTAGCGCGCTACTAAACTGCCGTAGTTGCATGTTATAATTTGGTTGATAAATTGTGAGTGATAAAGGTAAAATCATTAACAAAGTATGAGCATCCAGCAAAGGCAGAACAAGCAGAGGAAGGACATATATGAGCTCTAAAGCTATGTGTTATAAAATGGTCATTATTCATAGCTAATTTTGTTCATGATGCTTCAGGCAACATTAGACATGTTTTGTCTTAACACATGTACATGAGCCAGGTCTACAGTACATGAAAAACATGGCAGTCCAATACATTTTTGGGTAATCAAAGAAGAACAACAAGGATAATTGATTTCAAATATCCTAGTGGAGACTGAAAATAGAAAAACAGGGGCAGTCTCCTACTTTCTAGGAGCAGTAAAGAGATAAGACATCAAGGGCCAGCAAGGAGTTTCAAATCATCACCACAGCTAAACTGAAGAAGGACATGTGTCAGAGAACGAGTTTGGGTTGTAATAAATGCTACTACCAACATGATGAGGAGTTATACTCCTAATTATCTTAGGTTTCTAGAACTTCCAGTTAGTAGTTAGTGGCATTTAATAGTTAGTTTAAAGTGTTAATAGGTGTCCTAATAGGAAGAATTCGAGTTCCCCTCATGCTAGAGGAGGAATCTTCGTTATGTAGAGAGCTCTATATATAGCAGAACATTTGATGTACAAGGGGTTGGAAAATTATTCAGAAAAGTTCTGATATTGTGCTTTGTGTAAAGACTTTGTTTTTAGTAATACAATATTTGGCCTTACTTCTCAATAATCAGAAGGAATTCAATGTTATGAATGTCTTGTATTGTCTTCTTCTTGTTATCTACAGTGGTATAAATGTGTGATTACTTAGAAATCACTAAAAATGCTCTAATTTCCTTCATGCATTTGTAAACTGTATTCATCCTATGTGTATCTGGTGTGTTCTACATATGTTGGATTCCAAATGTCCTGACTTCTATGTAAAGCTAACCTTACTGTCAATACTAAAGCATATCTGACTCCATAAGCCCAATGGATACTTTTTAATTGTGTTTCAACCTCTTATACTTGTTCATTTGTTTCATAGAGTTAGCCATCTTATTCATTATCCAAATCTTTAATCTTGTGAGAGAGCCCTCTCAGGTTGGGGAGGTTAAGCCTCAGCCTAAAGTAGGTTTGAAAGAGTTACACAAGGTTTGCCTGGTCAACAGCATATCTAGGCTAGGTTTTTTTATAACAGACTCCAGAGGAAAAATGATGACCAAGTGATTGGGCCCATATCTGATATAGAAGTTCCATGGCAATGGGGCTTTTCAAATCAAGATCATTGATGAGGAAGGTATTCCCCAGCTTATCCATGGATACAGATTGAAATCCTATAAAATAATTTTTTTCCAGTGAAGAGTTCATCAGTACCATTAGTAAGGAGGTAAACGTGATTGGAAGTGTGTTAGATTCTAGGTCCCACCATTATTGAAGACTATTTTTATTTTTGTTGAAAAAAAATAAGAGGCCTAGATGAAAACCTTTATGTGGCATTCGAGGCCAACACCTGGGTTGAAAACCTCCCTCAGGTAGCCTGAGAGTGGAAAAAAGAAAAATAAAAAGATCCATGGGTGAAAACCTCCTTTGAGGTTCCTAGGGTAGGTAGGTAGGCTGAAAATCTCTTATGGGGTAGCCTGTGTGTATTTCAAAAAAACAAGGGAAAACGAGAAGAAAAAAAACCAAAAATGCCATGGTAGGGACCTCAAGCCTACCCTCTAATAAATTCTGTGATTTTGTAAGTTTTTGGAGGCAATAAGAGACTCAGTGCTACAAGGACAACATGCCAAGAATCATCTCCTTTTTTCCTCCATCCACTGCATCTCATTCTTGGCACCATGTCCCCATCACTCATCTCCATTTTTGGGCATCACAAATAATCTTTTTCACATTTTCTAACTTGCTACAAGATGTCCTATAGATGCTATAGGAAGATCATGTAGCACTACAAGATGTCCTAAAATGCTATAGGAAACAGGTCCCAGTAGGAAAATCACTATGCATACTTATTCTAGGTTGATTTGGGACCCTACACCTCACCATACCTCAGCATCATCAATGTTCCAAGCCATTATATCCATACCTAGCTCTATGTCATTCAAAAAAGCACAAAAAAATAATAACAAAAAAAGAGGCCCAGAGGACATGTCTTCCCTTGCCTCAACCATTCACCACTCCATCTAAGCCTTCATCATCATTCTCCAACCCTACACCATTACCTAGCCTCCCTTTGAGAAAAATCACTGAAAAAAGGAAGAAAAAGCCAGCTATAGGGTTTCCTGTAGCAGCATGTGCCATCATTGCATTTAGCCTGAGCCTGCATTCTCCTTCACAACCAGAGCAAAGGGGAGCACCAACATCTTTGAAGACCTTATTTCTCCTTGTCATAGCTCCACAAAAGAAACAACAACAAGGGTGATGCAACTCCTAGGTCTACCAACTTTACTTTATCAACCCAGGGTTTCATACAAACTTGGAGGTGATAGTGCTATATACACAACAGATGCAACATTCTACTCATGTCACTTCTCAACTAGACCACTAGACCACTAGATTTATAGACGAGTCTTCTATTGACTAGAAGGAGTCTGACTACTAACAATGAATGTAAATCTAGTTCTAATGCAGGAAAGTAAATGCTTGCCTATTTAGGAAATGAAAGTTACTGAATGGTAAATTCTATGAAATTCCATAAATCATCTAGTTAGGAAATAACACAAATTACTTGCAGAAAAGAACTATGATAACCTTGCAATTTATCCTCTATCTATTATGATTGTTTGAAATGGAAATTTGTTCTATAATTCTAGGAATCATACATGCATGCACTAACTATCTCAATTTACATTTAGAAAGGATAAGAAAAAGGAATCTTTCAATTGCTAAATTCATAAATGTAAATGCTATGCTATTTTGTCTGATCTTGCAAAGGGACAAGGCATGGGAGAGCTGATCTCAAGTGGAACTAATAGGCATGGAATCAAATATGAGGGCCTAACCTACTTTTATACTTTCATCTTTGGTCAAAAAAGGGTCAAACATGCTACTACAGGAGATCTTGTAGTTGTTATAGGATGTCCTGGTTTACTACGGGAAGTTAGCTGAAAGGCTTAGGGGTGAAAGAAAAGTGAGATGAGGTGCTGGAGAGATGTATGATGGTGATAGAAGGTGTAGGGAAGGTGCACATTACCCGAGACTAAGCCCAACACTCCAAGGAGGTTAGATTTGCCTAAGGTAAATTTCTTACAATGGTTGCAAATCAGAGGTTCGAATTATGGGCTAGTATGCCTTGGCAAAAGGTGGAAAGGACCTAGGTGAAGTTGGTTGGATGAGTTCCTCCCTGTGGATCAATAATCCGTGCAACAAAACTTGTTTTCCTTTTCATTTATGCATCACTACATGTCAACATGGAAAAGATTAACTGAATTTGAGAAAGTTGATCTACCTATTATTAAGAACTAGATCTATGAAATGGAATGCCTTTTAATCAACATCAAACTTAAGGAAACAAGATAACAACTGCAGGTGCTTCCAAGAAATCATAAAAAATGATCTAGCTAAGAATGAACCCTAATTTATGCAATGACCAAAAGAAAAACTTTGTTTTTGGGGCTGTGAGAGTGGGGCCCTCTAATCATGATCCCATTAGGGAGATGAGATAGAGGCCAATGTCACGAGATTTTCTGAAGTGCTTTTATTCACGACTGCACCACTAATCTACCTCTTCAAACTAATGGAAACTAGGTTAACCAATAACTCAATTACTTGTTAAGCTAAACAAAACATAAATAAACTTCAACAACTAACTATCATTTTAATCTAAGAATATAGATTAAAAAAAGAGGAACTTATGCTGCTAGGGTGGGGACCTAACCCAAGAGCTTCATCTCTATGAGTCAACTCAGAGTTGGATCAAAAAAATAATTTTTCATTATCTTCAAAATGTCAATTAAAATAGAACAATAGTAGCCACAATGTTTTAAATCAAAATGGCCTCTTGGCTACAACAAAAAATTGAATCCTAATGAGTCCCTTGGATTTCTTATTTATACAAAATTGGAGCTCCCAACAGCTCCCCTAAAAATAGGGAGACTTATCTCCCTAACTCAAGAATGACTCTTTCTTGACTTTCACTGGATTGGTTTCCAATGGACTCAGATTTCTTGGCTGCTAGTAACTCTGAGTTGATGAGATATGGTGGAGTAATATTTGAATGATTTGAGGAGTTAATGAGGGAGACGAATCTCCTAAAATCTCTCTTGCTTGCCCACTTCAAGTTCCTGCACTTAAGTCAACCCAAAATTGCTCCAATTCCTGCATTTGATACATATTAGGCCACATGACATAATAACTCACCTCCGCCCTTCTCACTAAGAAAAATATATCAAAACATGTAAATAAATGTGATAAAAGTCAAATTTAATAAGCTGGAGAGTGGTATTGTGACCCATATAGTTTACTTATAAAGGAACTACTAGAGGCCTAATAGTGAGTTGTTGCATTGGTGCATCCCCAATGCTACTCCACCTAACTGGAGATTCACTTAAGAGAAACACATGCATGTCAGTTCAGAGAAATACCCAGTTGAGTCCGGAGTGCAGGGATAGTGTACTATCAGTTGTATAGTTTTCCGAGTTGTACAAACCATGAATGCAATCAGTTATGGACCTAAGTTTGGATTACACAATTTTCGAAGAAGGATTTCCCAATTAAATATGGGTTGATCCTCTTAGGAGGTATGAAAGGAAAAAGGGTCTTGGTACACAAAAGAATTGGCTAAGTGTTGGCTAGAGCGGGCTTGTGAGGCAAATATTTGATTATACTTGTGCGGAGATTTTTCTAGTGAGAACAAGAATTGTATTTTCTTCTTAGATTTGTGATTAAGGAAATATAGATAGTGAGGGTTTTGAGGAGTTTCCTTCCCCAGAGAAATATTGTGTTATGTGCGATTGATATTCTTCTTCTTGTTGATTATTGTTTTCATCGATCATTATTGGTTTCCATTGTTAAGAGAAGAGTACATTATTGTCTTGTGTTTTATAAAATTACATGAGCTATTGAATATAAGAAAAATCTATAAAATCTCCATCACTCACTATATCAGTAGTGCTCAAAATTCTAGCTTATGAAGGTATTTCTTTAAGGAAATCTAGCAAATCAATTTTGAGATCCTTAACTGAACCTTAATTTACCACTTACATATCAATGTCCACTCATAATCAAATAAACAAAAATAAGACTATTATGTTAGTCCTACTAACCTCAATATAAACAATTGTAATAGAAATAAATGTTTAATGTGAGAGAACACTCTAGGAATTATCCATAATACTGATTATTGTTCATTAACAAAGATAGGATAAAAGTGTAGGAGATATTTTTTCTTCTTTTCAAATTCATTTTTGAAGCATGGCAAGCTTACAAAGTTCATTTTCATAGAAGTATGATTGGTATAGGTGTGTATATGTTTATGGGTGTGAGATGGATAGATTGGATTCTCACATTGGAATCTTGCAACATGTAATGAATAAGTGGGATTCAATGCGTCCTTTGTGGAATATAAGTTAGTGACATAAATATTTATGCTGGAAAAATCCAAATTCATTTGGTTGAAGTGTATGGGGATGTACAACTAAAATTAACAAGAAGTAAGAAATTAATGATAAAAAAATGTTTTTATTCCTAATTAATCAAAGTAAAAAATTCACTTTTTGTTAATCAAATATATCAAAGTTGACATATATAAGTTGTGTTCACAATAGGAAAATATTTGGTAAATAATATGAGCAGAAATATTATAGCTCTAGGAGTAGAGGAGTGTGAAAAACATGGGTTCTAGGATGTACGATAATGAAAAAACTAGAGTTTGTGGACATTGACAGTATTTAATGGTGGAAAGCATAGATAGGACAAAAATTGAGTATATTTTCATGGAGATCCTATTAGGGAGATCTCTAAGACTGAATTTGAGATTATGAGTCTCTTGGATAGCCCAAATTAATAGAGGTATGTGAATATTATTCCATGGTCAATGAACAACAATGTCTTCCCATCAACAAGGCCATTATAGCATAACATAAATGCATTTTTAATGGAAATTATGATGTAGGATCTTTCTGACAATTGATATATTCATCTCCTGTCCAAATTGTGCATAAAAATACAGCTAGAAGATGTGTCTATGAAAATTCCATTTATTTGGGACAACAACATTTTAAATTGGTATTGCAATGTGGGTATTTTTAACCTTATAAAGGAGGGACGCAAGCTCTACACTTGGTTTTTTTGTATTTTTTAATCCTGATATATTGCCTCATTTTTCACATACACATTTGGTAGATGGAAGCCAACAATGTTGTTGTGGATTTATTGAGTTTCCTAAAGCCTTGTTGTTTGCAGGCATGATAGATGATTTATGGTTTTATGATGATTATGCCAATTCTATCCAACATTTGATAGAATAGTCTTGGGAAGTACACACCATTATTTGTATGGTTTCAGAATTCTTACCCACTTTCGTAAGCTCACTTCATACCTCTTCCTTACAAGCGTTAAGTTTTTGGCATGCATTCTATGGATTTGTGATGTAACCTTATTTTGGTTCATAACCAAATACAAGGGGAGATATCATAATGTTTATGAGATGGTCAATAGTTTCATTGACTTTATCATTTCACCTAATACTTTCATTTCCCTATGTTAGATTTGGGTAGGAAGAATCAACTTTATTCATTAGCATTAGGTTTTAATTTCCACGTTCCCTTTGGGAATTTTGGCTTCTGCTTTTTTTTGTAAAACCATTTTTGGAAAATTTTCACAGGTTCATTGGACTATCATGCAGGGTTACAGGATGTGAGTGTCGACTCTAATATTTCTCAATATAGCACTTGAAATCCAAAGTCTAAGATCCATGCTAGCTAAATGGCATCTCAATAGGGATGTTGATTTTACCACATAATTTGTCTTCTCACTTTAGAATGCCTCTCATTCAACACAAGGGGGTATCCCTAAATTAAGATTGCTAAAGCTACGAAATGGGGACACAAAGTGAAATGAAGAGTTATATCTAACAAAACATAAGTTGTATCATAGTTAAAAAAGAAAAGAAAAGAGGTGAGCATTTTGACCCCATCTTTGTAACTATACATTGAAAAATTAGGTTAGCATAATAACCATCTCAGGTTATTAGTGTAGATAAGGGGGTGTGTTACATTGATCCTTTCCTCCATTCTTTTACACTCGTATAAGGGTTGGACTTATTTACAAAAACATTTTTCAATTCATAGTACATGAAGGAGCCTTTGCCTCCTCATCTTGGCAAGCTTTGGGTTCCCTTGAGCTTGTGTCAACTGCCAGTCAATTCTTGGGTTTTAATAGAATACCTAGTCAATCTTTGGGAATTCTTCTTTAGTTTCCTATCATGTTGGTGGGAATATTGTTTTAATAGATATGATAGTAATAATTTTTATTTTTTTTAACTTCAATATGCTTCTTCGACATGATTATGTGTATGCTATGAATGATATGGTTTCTTTTATCTTTCAAGTGATGCAATTTCCTCATAACGAAAGCATTGTTTGTTTCACATAGTGTGTCATTGATGACAACAAGTGCCACTAATGTGAAATTGGATGACTAAAGAAGAAGAACTATCTCAAAGTAATTATTACGATAACCTAATCCCTTGATTACCCTAATCAAGTAAAGTCAAATAGGTTTGAGATTTATTTAGTTTTTTGTTGAAGTTATGTTGTCTTAATGAATCTATGGATGGTATGTTTGGATAGTTCTCTCTGATACCTTTCTAATGGCATATCACACTTGGAAAAACTCATCCCAGATGATAAGTTATGATCATTTGGAGTTTGAATTTGTAATGTAGACCAAAAACACCAAATTTATTGAAAAACCCAAATTTCTTAAACAACAAGAATCTCTTGGAAAGATCTATGGTTATGTGGTCAAATCTATGGCAGATATCACTTAAAATTTCCTAAGGTTTAATTTAGTTAAAGATCAAGAAAATCTAATTAGATCTAATGGATCTAATAGCTATATGAAGAATTGAATTACATATGAAACATCAACATGCTCAAAGTTTAACCAAGGTCGGCCCTCCATGTTGGCCTATTCTTGCTATGACATGTGCTCCTCTTGCACATTTAGTTATGATGTGGCATCTCAGACACATTGGTAAATTTTGGTTGGTTAAAGGAGATGTTGTGGCAATGATTTCACCCTCTTGCATAGTGATGTGGTAGCTCAAATACATGGCAAGTTTTCATTGGCTAAAGGAGATGACGTAGGATGACTATGATACATGTCAAATTATGCTTGATTTTGGTGACATCATGGAATTACAATGACATGTGGTAGTTGGTTACAGGTTGAGAGAGATGACATGGTAGCAAGGTGATAATGTGGTAGTGCCATATGGCACCTCCACTAGGTGGAAGATCCAAATGACAACACCTTGACACGTGGTAGCTAGATACATGCTAAGATATGACATAACAACAAGGTGATGACATGGTAGTGCCACTGGCATATCCATGAGGACGAAAATTTGGATGACAACACAGTGACATGTGGTAGTTGGTTACAGGTTGAGAAGAGATTCTTTGGTAGCAAAGCTTATGTGGCGATGGCATGAATTAACACATCATTAGGATGATGCCAACAAGGTGACAAGTTGCCACCAGGTTTTTCCATGTAGCAGGCACAATTGGAAAATTTTTATTTGTGAGAAGGGTGAAAATGCATGACACATGGCACCTATGAGGGATCATTATGTGGCATGATGATGTCAGCATGTCACTAACCACGAACCCATAAGGACCTTGTAACATGGAATGGTCATACGGTGAGAGGGCTAACCTCTAGTGTCCTCATCATGCCATTTGTAATATGGTTGGTTAAGAATAGTCACATGAGTTCAATTTCTATTATTTTCAACATGAACAATGACCTCAAGTTCGTCCCTCATGAGCCTTGGGACCACTTAACTGCATATATATACATATGACTATGATTCCTTGCAAAGTTTATCAATAAAACATATATCTTTGATCATGAGTATGAGGTCAAGCTCTGTGGTTGTGGTGTATCTAAAGTTGTTACGCTATGGTTGGTTGATGATTTGAGTCCTCACAAGCCTATATTTTCATAAATAGTTTCGTTACTGGTAGAAGATCCTATGAACTATGGTAGGTTGATACCTATACATGTTGTGGTTTTGGGATCCATGAACTTCAAAATTTGGTTTATATATATATATATATTTGTGTGTGTGTGTGTGTTCTTTTTTGATAGGTATTAGCTTGCTAATTAGATCAATTGGTCAGATGGATTGGTTTTCTCCATGAATGTTGTGTGTTCAAGTCTAGTTGGACTTGGTCAATTTTGTACATATATGGGGTTATTGACGTGCTAGTATCCACCAACTTATAGAATAGTTAAACATTTTTGGAGATCCCATAATATGTCATTTCATATAATGCACCCAAATTATGCCATTTTGTCAAATGCTTAATATTTTGGGGTTTTTATGAAGCCAAACTGAATTTTGAAAGAAGCATGATGATCAGGAGTCAATGGTGAACATTTATAAAGGCATGCAAAGCCTTGATTATATACATTTGATGTCCATAATTAGTTTTATATGTTTTGGAGGCTTATGAGGAGGTTGTAGCAAGTGATGGGTAGATGACCAAAATAGGCTTTAGGAAGAGTTTGATGTGACCATAATGATGAACAGGTTGTAACAGGGTATGAGCAAGATATGGCAGATTGATGATAGCATTGTCATAGTAGAAGCATTATCAGTTTTGAAGACCTATATTGTTTGAGGAGCATGTGGATCCAATTTGAAATATTATGAAAAGTGGTCCACATGAAGTTGAAGAAGGAGGTGGGTGCCTCCACCGAGGTTGGTTCCTCAATCAGGTTGAAGCCTACAACAACTTGAATCTTGTACATTTTTTATATTGGTGCCTCAATCAGGTTGTAGCCTATTACAAGTGGGTGTTGCACATTTTGTAGGTTGTTGTCTCAATAAGGTTGTAGCCTATTGCAAGTAGTTGATTACACATATTAGGGGTGGGTGCCTCTCGCTTGTTTGTGCCTAAAAATCTATGTAAATTTATTTGAATAAGAATAAGAAAATAATTTGTCGTTTTATCGTGAAAGGGTTTCCATGTAAAATCTTGTGTATTGTTGTGTTGATGTGATGATGGCTTCTTGATGCATGGTTTCATTTATTATTGTGACGAAAATGTTATGGTACATTTCTACATATTTATTTTATTGATGAAATGTTTTGAAATAACAATTTTTCCACTACAACTATTCACCTTCCTTCTCATTGTGATCTTTGGTCTAACAAGTGGTATCAGAGCGGGTGCCTTCAGGAACAATTAACTACTAGAAGTTCAATTTTAGGAAAAATGGTCACTATTTGATCATTGGGAAAGTATCCTTTGTTTGATGGATCCAAACATGCTTTATGGAAGATAAGAATGGAAAAATATATCATTTCCTTGGGCACTGATGCTTGGACCATTTTTGAGACAGATTATAAAGTTCCTTATACTCCTCCTGCAAATATTGTTGGTAAGGCTCTTTATACATCTAATGTATCAGTTAAGAATTATAGTTTGAATGGGTTTTCAGATACATAGTTTGTTAAAGTAATGCATTGGAAATCAACACACAATATATGGAACAAGATTAAAACTTGTTATAAAGAGGAAAAGAAGGTAAAAGAAGATAAGCTCCATTCTGACAAGGCTCAATTTGAAAGTTTGAAAATGGAAGAAGATGAGGATATTGCTTCATATTTTATTTGAGTAAACAAGATTTTAAACTCTATTATAGGTCTCGATGAAGAAATCAAGGATGGTTTTGTTGTTCAAAAAATATTGAGATCTCTTCCATCAATATTTAATCCCAAAGTACCATCCCTTGAAGAAATTTCAATTATGGATAAAATGAACATGGATGTACTTCATGGAACTCTCTCGTAATATGAACTAAGGATAGAGAAGGAAAAATCAAGAATCAAGGAAGAAACATTCAAAGAAGCCAAAGAAAGAAGAATGCATGAGAATCAAGCAAATTCTAGTCATGAACTTGATGAAGAAGAATCCAAGTTCATCAGAAAGCTGAAGAGGGGAACGAGAAAGTATTATTAGCCTATTTTTCTCCCTATAGTTAGTACTCATGATACCTTTTATTGTTGACCACTTGCCTAAGATTTGATCTTTATTTTTACCTAGTTTTACCTGTAGTCATTGGGACTCACTGTCTAACAGGGTGACCCTAGCCTTAGAGTTACATGGTTCACCTTAACGTCATGGTGAATGGGGCTAAAATTGATCAATTTTGTCCCTTTGACTCTGGCTCATGTTCTGGAGGTTATGACCTTCTCTAGAAGATTAATCTGATGCCACATGGTATATTATCTCCTCAAGTTGGATAGGTTTCATTATTGGAGAAGCTTCCTAACTTGTCTTCACCCTAAGCTTCTACATTCATCCTCCTTGGAATTCCTTTGGTTCTTTATATATTGGTCCACCCTTGAGGGTGATATTAGTTCCAGAGTTAGAGACTTATTCTACTATTATGATTCTATGAGGTTTTGAGTTATTTTGATTTCAAGGTCATGTTTCTTGGAGAAGGGGAGACTCTGTCGGGATCTAGAGGATAAGATTAATATGCGATGGTAGAACACTCTTTATTACTATTTCATTTTGTGATAAACGGAAGTAATATTCCCTTCCATTAAATTTGTGTTTATAATGTATTGTTCATGCTCATTTGTTTGCGCTAATGGTCATTCATGGAAGGCCATTTGTGTGCTTTGTTTCGTGGTGATTGTGTGAAAGATTAAGATTTATCGTAGAGGACATGATCTCTTTGTTGGAGTGTGAATTCTATTCATTGGATCCAACACTCGCCATCAACCTGCATGGATCTTTGGTATGAAACTCAAACCCTAGATATGGAAATTTATGCATGGCTAATCGATTTTCTTGTATGATTTTGGGATCTATTTGTTTATACACTTCTTATCACATTCCATATACTCTTGTGTCTAATAGTCTTTTCAGGGCCAACACTATGGAGAAATAGCTCCCAGTGGTCATGCAAATATAGTCATAATAGAAATGGTGATTCCATAGTGTTGATTTAGGTGTGCTTTGTCTGTTATTTCTTTTAGATTCACATCTTGTTGATCCCATTCAATATTTCCTAGTCTTTCCTGCTATTAGGTTTGGTTTTAACCATGTAGAACATTGCCATACATTATGCAACAACCCTAGTTTGTTTTCATTTCCTTTCTCTTTCCACATTTTGGATTTCTTGTTGATTGCTTGAGAGTGTTTTTTTGGCATTGATTCCACACTTTTTGATAGCTTTTTGTTCTATATTGAGGACCTTTTGGCCTCTTTTTGGATTTTTTTTTCAACTGTATTTTGGGTCTGGGACTTTATAAATTTGGGGATTTAATTTTAGGATAAGTGATAGGTGCATTTGGTAAGAATTTTTTTTTCTTTTGAAAAGTGAAAATACTATTTCCCTTCTCTAGTTAATTTTCATCAAATTTGAAAACAAAAAAAAAGAAAAGAGTGCATCTTTATGTAGTTGCATTTACACTTTTATTAACAAGAGTATATCACACCATTTGTGTTTCACGTTGCTACCCAAAAAAGTAAACAACAAACACTAAAATAAATGATCTAATAAAATTTATTAGACTTATCATTTATTTTTTCTGGTAGCACGCCAACATTGGCTTAGGCTAGGGTTTTGGAGCTAGATGTGTGAGTAAACTGCTTCAAAACCACAAAACCAACTTAACATCTTATGGTAGAGAGTGAAAATCCACTCTCAGTAGTGCAATATGGGAATCAATTCTAAAAGAAAGGTTGATATTGAGGTCACAATTGGCGCTAGGCGAGGTGACATTCCCCATTTCTCTTAGTTTCGGTTGGCGAGGATTTCTGTAGGTTTGTACGTATTACAAATGGTGTCACAAATTTTGTTTGTGGCACTTGGGGGCCTCTTGGGAGGACTATACCCCAATTTGAGACATATCTCAAAGGGGTTTTGGACTTTGGCTTCTTGCCCTTGCATATGAATCAGGCTTTCGACTACCCCCCGAGAATGTATTATTGATAGTGGTAACCTTAGTGGCCATTCTTCTAGGGCCCATACACAAGTGGTGGAGAGAGCTCGTCTTCTCTATACCTGGGACAAATATTAGTCATACTCTCCTAGTCACCTTAGGGGGTATCCCATGACTTATAAGGGTACTTGGTCCAAGTTTGTAGCTAAAATTCGCAGCTAAAAGGGCTGGGATATAGGTCGCTAATATAATTGTCTAACCTCTAGCTTCCTTGTTTTTGGTTGGGATGTGAATACCTTTTAAGGATTTTCTAGTGTATGTTGTTTGGTTCAAGTCAATAGTGTTATAGATTATTTTTTCAAATTTGGTCAATAGGCATTCAACCGGATCAATCAACATCCTTTGATCCCTTTTCATCATCCTTGAACAAATTTCTAAGATGACTCATTCTAATACCTGAGTTTCTACCTGAAAGCACCTTGTTTGAGTAATTTTAAGGACCAATGCACCCTGTCCCGTTACTGGCCAGTGTTGACTACCAAGTTCCCCTACTCTGCACCTATGGTGATCAACAATAGGTTACTCAGTGTTGAGGGTGTGATGATTCTAGAAATTCGGAAAAACAAAAAATAATCCCGAAGCTTCCTCTTCCAAAAGTTTCGAGGATTTGTTGTAACCATTTATCTGAGATAAAATTCTTGAATCCTATCCTACCTTGGATTTTTCATCCCTTATCCCTTGAGCTCATCCTCCCATCAAGAGTGGATCTCAAGCCCAGATTAGTAAAAGGATAATAATTCATTAACTACCTCCTTCACCTATATATTTATTTCCATCCATAGGTAAGGGGCTAGATTTTGGAGAGTGATTCTACCCTTATGTTGTTGTTGTGAAAGATATATATCCATGAATTATGGTGATTAGAGGTTCACTTTGTTACAAGGAAAGGACAAGTCAACTTGGAAGAGCTCTTCTACAAGATCAACACTTATTTTTTGTTGTAACTCACTCCATTTTTATTAATGCAAAGAGTTCTTTGTTTTCCTATATATGATGTTATGGTTTCATATATTTCAATACCATGTTGATTTATTGAATAAATTGATTAGATGATGTTGCATAGATTTCGTGGATAGTTGGCTTGTGTTATTTGACTGTGCAGGTTCTAATTTTAGCGATCATAGATAGAATTGTAGCATTCAAGCCAAGGAGAGAAGCATACGACATATTACAGGTAGGATTCATCCCATTATCTATTTACTTTAAGGAAAAAATTAGTCCCTTTGCCTTTGTCTTATTCTAGGTCAGCCCACTAGGCCTAGGTAAGATACTTTTGTCCACAACTGCATAATATATTGGCGACCATACTAGGGAGTGGTGTATTCCCTTGGTGGTTTCTTCGTGCATTATGCTTGTTTTACTCTTCTGCATACCTTTATCATATTATTCAGTTAATACTAGAACTAGGAGGACCTTTCATTAAGTCTCAACTGCAATCCTTGTGTTGGAACTTTGTATCCCTAGACCAATGCACCATCTAGTCTTGCAACAGAGCGTTGCACCCCAACTGAGCCTTATTTATGCCTACGTTTCATAACATTAGTGCCTCCTTTTCACATGCGTTGGCCTCTGTTCATGCATAATTTTATTTTGTCATGATTTTTTTCCTTATCAACATTGTTCTAGCTACTCTTCCTCGAGTCTTTGTGTGTCTTGTGGTCTCTCTGAAGCCTCCATTTGGTTTTATTTCATTCTAGTACCTTTGGTCAGGATTTTTTTAAATATTTTCCTTTGTTCTTATCATTAGGTCATTTTCAAATTGATTTTGTTTGATCATTGAGTGCTTAGATGAATTGGTTTTCTAGTCATCGTTCTGAAAAGCTTATTTGAATCAATGATTGGACTTTACATCTTAGTTTTCTTCATCTTAAAAATTAAGTGACTAGAAAAGAAAAATCCCTTTGCATCACATATAGGGATTTGATCTTGATTGGAATAGTGAGGAGATCAACTGTTGCATCACTTGTTTATTGCATTTTTAATTGATTTCGTCTTCCCCTACTTAGTTATGCCTTTCATTGTTAAAAGGAAAATGAAAAGAGTTATTTTTATCATATTAGTTGCATCATAGGTGTGTTCAAGAAACATCGATTTTTGAGCCATGAAATCGAAACATAATTCAAGATAAACTCTAAAATTTACCTCAATTAACCTAAGGAGAATTTCAAACTTAATGACACACATAGAGGTCTATGCTGGAGACATGTTCTAACGTATTTAAATGTAGGAGTTGTCATTGTATTTCGATGTCATATCCCAGGGGTGAAATCTTGTTCCACGTACATGAGTGTATAGAATTGTTCTCCACATACCTTTGGGTATATTAGATGGTGCTCCAAGCATGTAAAATATATGGGAATGCTCTCATCGAGCAGTTATGCATTAAAAAGCATTACTATGGACTGCAGTTCCACGTATTGTCGAGTATTTTTTTGAAGTTCACCCTAGGTTGCTATCCATCCAGAGGTAACCGAGTCAGCCGCCGTGTACACCATGATACACTGAACACAATATTCAGGGAGATTTCCCAAATTTACATTAGATCCTTGGTTCTCCAAGGTGTATATTGCACTTCACGGTTCCTTGGTAAACATTTTTCCTAGTTTACCCCTTTGTTATATTTTGTGTTGTTAATTTCTAAAATCAATTAATTGATCACGAAACAACATCCTTACCATGGAACAACTCCTTAGTATATCCTAGGTTGAGATTAATGGAAATAATTCCCAGTTCCACCAGTTAAGGAAACCCATTTGATGGGAATCTGGTCCTTTTCATCGTTTTGGAAATATTAGTGCTCCTTATATGGAAACATTGTCCCTTCCCAGATTTACCATTTGTTTGCGAGTTTGGTTGTTTTCAACCACTATGGATCTGAAAGTCCAAACTGCTTCTCAACCATGTTAGCCTCCACTTGAAAAATATCTACCTCGATTTGATCCTAAAATGGACCCTTTTCCTTATTCACCTATTGTTTCTTCATCCTTTTCTTCCTCTTCGTCTGGTGAAAGTCTTGATTCTCATAACCAAGAAGCTAAGAAGAATAAGAAAAGGATGAAGAAGAAGAAGAAGAAAAATAATTATAGGACCAACCAAGAAACCATTACTACCCATGCAAATATTATGGAGGAATCTTCTAATCAGCCCCACAAAGTTAAAGTCCCTTGCAAGTTATGTAAGGGTGATCATCTTCTTAGAGATTGTCCTGGTATTCCCAAGATATTAGAAGTGTGGTCTACAAGCTCACATCAACCTTTTTCATTAGCCTTTGGAGATCATGCTGGAGATAACCCATCACCTATGTTAGATTTGGGTACGAAGAATCAACTTATTCATTATCATTAGGTTTTAATTTCTATGTTCTCTTTGGGAATTTTAGCTTATGCTTTTTTTTGTTAAACCATTTTTGGAAAATTTTCATAGGTTCATTGGAATATCATTCAGGATTACAAGATGTGAGTGTGGAATCTAATATTTCTCAATATAGCACTTGAAATCCAAAGTCTACGTCCATGCTAGCTAAATGGCATCTCAATAGGGATGTCAATTTTACCACATAATTTGTCTTCTCACTGTAGAATGGCTCTCATTCAACACAAGGGGGTATCCCTAAATTAAGGTTGCTAAAGCTAGGAATTGGGGACACAAATTGAAATAAAGAGTTATATCTAACAAAAAATAAGTTGTATCATAGTAAAAAAAAAAAAAGAGGCGAACATTTTGACCCCATCTTTGTAACTACACATTGAAAAATTGGGTGAGCATAATAACCATCTCAGGTTATTAGTGTAGATAAGGGGGTGTGTTACATTGATCCTTTCCTTCATTCTTTTACACTCATATAAGGGTTGGACTTATTTCCAAAAAAAAAATTCAATGCATAGTACATGAAGGAGCCTTTGCCTCTTCATCTTGGCAAGCTTTGGGTTCCCTTGAGCTTGTGTCAACTGCCAGTCAATTCTTGGGTTTTAATAGAATACCTAGTCAATCTTTGGCCATTCTTCTTTAGTTTCCTATCATGTTGGTGGGAATATTGTTTTAATCGATATAATAGTAATAAATGTTCTGTTAAACTTCAATATGCATCTTCAACATGATGACGTGTATGCTATGAATGATATGGTTTCTTTTATCTTTCAAGTGATGCAAATTCCTCATAACAAAAGCATTGTTTGTTTCACATAGTGTTGTCATTGATGAAAATAGGTGCCACTAATGTGAAATTGGTTCACTAAAGAAGAATAACTATCTCAAAGGAATTATTACGACAACCTAATCTCTTGATTACCCTAATCAAGTAAAGTCAAATACGTTTGAGGTTTATTGAGTTTCTTTTGCAGTTATGTTGTCTTAATGTATCTATGGATGGTATGTTTGGAAATTACTCTCTGATACCTTTAATTTAGTTAAAGATCAAGCAAATATAATGGAATCTGATGGATCTAATAGGTTTATGAAGAATTGAACAACATATGAAACATAAACTTGCTCAAAGTTTAACCAAGGCCAGCCCTCCATGTTGGCCTATTCTTGCTATGACATGTGCTCCTCTTGCACATTTAGTTATGATGTGGCATCTCAGATACATGGTAAATTTTGGTTGGTTAAAGGATATGTGAGGTAATGATGTGGCCCTCTTTCATAGTGATGTGGTAGCTCAAACACGTGGCAAGTTTTCATTGGCTAAAGGAGATGATGTAGGATGACTATGATACATGTCAAATTATGCTTGATTATGGTAACATCATGGAAGTACAATGACATGTGGAAGCTATCTATAGGATGAGAGAGATGACATGGCAGCAAGGTGATAATGTGGTAGTGCCATATGTTACATCCATTAGGTGGAAGATCCAAATGACAACACCTTGACACGTGGTAGCTAGATACATTCTAAGATATGACATAGCAACAAGCTGATGACATGGTAGTGCCACTGGCACTTCCATGAGGGGGAAAATTCAGATGACAACACAGTGACATGTGGTAGCTGGTTACAGGTTGAGAAGAGATGGTTTGGAAGCAAAGATTATGTGGTGATGGCATGAATTAACACATCATTAGGATGTTGTCACCAAGGTGACATGGTGCCACCAAGTTTTCCCATGTAGCAAGCATAATTGGAACATTTTTATTTGTGAGAAGGGTGAAAATTCATGACACATGGCACTAATGAGGGGTCATTATGTGTCACTAACCATGGACCCATAAGGACCTCGTAACATAGCATGGTCATGCGATGAGAGGGCTAACCTCTAGTGTCCGCATCATGCCTTTTGTCGTATGGTTGGTTAAGAATAGTCACATGAGTTCAATTTCTATGATTTTCAACATGAACAATGGCCTCAAGTTCATCCCTCATGAGCCACATAACTGCATATATATACATATGACTATGATTCCTTGCACGTTTTATCAACAAAACATATATCTTTGATCATGAGGATGAGGTCAAGCTCTGTGGTTGTGGTGTATCTAAAGTTGTTACGCTATGGTTGGTTTATTATTTGAGTCCTCACAAACCTATATTTTCATAAATAGTTTCGTTACCAATAGAAGAACCTATGAACTATGGTGGGTTGATACCTATACATGTTGTGGTTTTGGGATCCATGAGCTTCAAAATTTGGTGTATATATATTTGTGTTTGTGTGTGTTCTTTTTTGATAGGTATTAGCTCACCAATTAGATCAATTGGTCAGACAGCTTGGTTTTCTCCATGAATGTTGTGGGTTCAAGTCCAGTTAGACTTGGTTAGTTTAGTATATATATGGGGTTATTGACGTGCTAGTATCCACCAATTTATATAATAGTTAAACATTTTTGTAGATCCCATAATATGTCATTTCGTATAATGCACCCAAGTTATGCTATTTTGTCAAATGCTTAATATTTTGGGGCTTTTATGAAGCCAAATTGAATTTTGAAAGAAGCATGATGATCAGGATTCAATAGTGAACATTTATAAAGGCATGCAAAGCCTTGATTATATGGAGGTTGTAGCAAGTGTTGTGTAGATGACCAAAATAGGCTTCAGGAAGAGTTTGATGTGACTAGAATGATGAACAGGTTGTAACAGGGTATGAGCAAGATATGGCAGGGTAATGATAACATTGTCATAGTAGAAGCATTATTAGTTTTGAAGACCTATATTGTTTGAGGAGCATGTGATCCAATTTGAAATATTATGAAAATTGGTCCACATGAAGTTGAAGAAGGAGGTGGGTGCTTCCACCAAGGTTGGTTCCTTAATCAGGTTGAATCCTACAACAACTTGAATCTTACACATTTTTTATATTGGCACCTCAATTAGGTTGTAGCCTATTACAAGTGGGTGTTGCACATTTCAAGGTTGTTGTCTCAATAAGGTTGTAGCCTATTGCAAGTAGTTGATTACACATATTACGGGTGTGTGCCTATGGCTTGTTTGTGCCTAAATATGTAAATTTATTTGAATAAGAATAAGAAAATAATTTGTGGTTTTATCATGAAAGGGTTTCCATGTAAACGCTTGTGTATTCTTGTGTTGATGTGATGATGGCTTCTTGATGCATGGTTTCATTTATTGTTGTGATGAAAATGTTATGGTACATTTCTACATATTTATTTTATTGATGAAATGTTTTGAAATAACAATTTTTCCACCACAATTATTCACCTTCCTTCTCAGTTCGATATTTGGTCTAACAAGTGGTATTAGAGCAGGTGCGTTCAGGAACAATTAACTACTAGAAGTTCAATTTTCAGGAAAAATGGTCACGATTTGATCATTGGGAAAGTCTCCTTTATTTGATGGATCCAAATATGCTTTATGGAAGATAATAATGGAAACATATCTCATTTCCTTAGGCATTGATGCTTGGACCATTTTTGAGACTGATTATAAAGTTCCTTATACTCCTCCTACAAATATAGTTGGTAAGGCTCTTTATACATCTAATGCATTAGCTAAGAAGTATAGTTTGAATGGTTTTTCAGATACATAGTTTGTTAAAGTAATGCATTGGAAATCAACCCACAATACATGGAACAAGATTAAAACTTGTTATAGAGAGGAAAGAAGGTAAAAGAAGATAAGCTCCATTCTTACAAGGCTCAATTCAAAAGTTTGAAAATGGAAGAAGATGAGGATATTGCTTCATATTTTATTTGAGTAAACAAGGTTTTGAACTCTATTATAGCTCTCAGTGAAGAAATCAAGGATGGTTTTGTTGTTTGAAAAATATTGAGATCTCTTCCATCAATATTTAATCCCAAAATATCATCCCTTGAAGAAATTTCAATTATGGATAAAATGAACATGGATGTACTTCATGGAACTCTCTCGTAATATGAACTAAGGATAGAGAAGGAAAAATCAGGAATCAAGGAAGAAACATTCAAAGAAGCCAAAGAAGGAATAATGTATGAGAATCAAGCAAATTCTAGTCATGAACTTGATGAAGAAGAATCCAAGTTCATTAGAAAGCTGAAGAGGGGAACCAGAAAGTATTAGCCTATTTTTCTCCCTAGAGTTAGTATTCATCATACCTTTTATTGTTGACCACTTGCATAAGATTTGACCTTTATTTTTACCTAGTTTTTTCTACAGTCATTGGGACTCAATGTCTAACAAGGTGACCATAGCCTTAGATTCACATGGTTCACCTTAACATCATGGTGAATGGGGCTAAAATTTATCAATTCAGTCCCTATGACCTTGGCTCATGTTCTGGAGGTTGTGACCTTCTCTAGGAGATTAATGTGATGCCACATGGTATATTATCTCCTCAAGTTGGATAGGTTTCATTATTGGAGAAGCTTCCTAACTTGTCTTCACCCTAAGCTTCTACATTCGTCCTCCTTGGAATTCCTCTGGTTCTTTATATATTGGTCCACCCTTGAGGGTAATTTTAGTTCCAGAGTTAGAGAGTCATTCTACTATTCTGATTCTATGGGGTTGTCAGTTATTTTGATTTCAAGGTCATATTTCTTGGAGAAGGGGAGAATCTGTCGGGATCTAGAGGATAAGATTCATATGTGATGGTATAACACTCTTTATTACTATTTCATTTTGTGATAAATAGAAGTAAATATTCCCTTCCATTAAATTTGTGTTTATAATGTATTGTTCATGTTGATTTGTTTGAGCTAATGGTCATTCGTGGAAGGCCATTTGTGTGCTTTGTTTCATGGCGATTATGTGAAAGATTAAGATTTATTGTAGAGGACATGATCTCTTAGTTGGAGTGTGAATTCTATTCATTGGATCCAACACTCGCCATCAACCTGCATGGATATTTGGTATGAAACTCAAACCCTAGATATGGAAATTTATGCATGGCTAATTAATTTTCTTGTATGATTTTGGGATCTATTTGTTTATACACTTCTTATCACATTCCATATACTCTTGTGTCTGGAAGTCTTTTCAGGGCCAAGACTATGGAGCAATATCTCCCAGTGTTCGTGCAAACATAGTCATAATAGAAATGGTGATTCCATAGTGTTGATTTAGGTGTGTTTTGTCTGTTATTTCTTTTATACTCACATTTTGTTGATCCCATTCAATATTTCCTAGTCTTTCCTACTATTAGTGTTTGGTTTTAACCATGTAGAGCATTACCTCTCTTTGATACGTTATGCAATAACCATAGCTTGTTTTTATTGCCTTTCTCTTTCCACCTTTTCGATTTCTTGTTGATTGGTTGATAGTTTGTTTTTGGCATTGATTCCACACTTTTTGAGAGCTTTTTTTTTCTATATTGGGGACCTTTTGGCCTCTTGGATTTTGTTTTTCAACTGTATTTTGGGTCTGGGACTTTATAAATTTGGGGATTTAATTTTACGATAAATGATAGGTGCATTTGGTAAGCATTTTTTTTCCTTTTGAAAAGTGAAAATACTATTTCCCTTCTCTAGTTAGTTTTCATCAAATTTGAAAAAAGACAAAAAGAGTACATCTTTATGTAGTTGCATTTACACTTTTATTAACAAGAGTATATCACACAATTTGTGTTTCATGTCGCTACCCGAAAAAGTAAACAACAACCACTAAAATAAATGATCTAATAAAATTTATTAGACTTATCATTTTTTTTTTTTGGTAGCACACCAACATTAGCTTAGGCTAGGGTTTTGGTGCTAGATGTGTGAGTAAAGTACTTCAAAACCACAAAACCAACTTAGCATATTATGGTAGGGAGTCAAAATCCACTCTTAGTAGTGCAATATGGGAATCCTTTCTAAAACAAAGGCTAATCTTGAGGTCAGAATTGGGGCTAGGTGAGGTGACATTTCCCATTTTGCTTAGTTTCGGATAGCAAGGATTGCTCGAGGTTTATACGTATTACAAATGGTGTCACTAACATTGTTTGTGGCACTTGGGGTCCTCTTGGGAGGACTATACCTTGATTTGAGGGATATATCAAAAGGGTTTTGGACTTTGGCTTCTTGACCTTGCATATGAATCAGGCTTTTGACTATCCCCCCGAACGTATTATTGTTAGTGGGAACATTAGTGGCCTTTCTTCTAGGGACCATACACAAGTGACAGAGAGCTCGTTTTCTCTATACCTGGGACAAATATTAGTCATACTCTCCTAGTCGTCTCAAGGGGTACCCCATGACTTATAAGGGTACTTGGTCCAAGTTCATAGCTAAAATTTGTAGCTAAAAGGGTTGGGAAGTAGGTCACTAGTATAATTGTCCGACCTCCAGCTTCTTTGCTTTTGGTTTGCATGTGACTACCTTTTAAGGATTTTCTAGTGTATATTGTTTGGTTCAAGTCAATAGTGTTATAGATTATTTTTTCAAATTTGGTCAATAGGCATTCAACTGGATCAATCAACATCCTTTGATCCCTTTTCATCATCCTTGCACAAATTTCTAAGATGACTCATTCTAATACCTGAGTTTCTACCTGAAAGCGCCTTGTTTCAGTTATTTTAAAGACCAATGCACCCTGGCCCCTTACTAGCCAGTGTTGACTACCAGGTTCCCCTACTCTATACCTACGCTGATCACCAACAGGTTGCTCAGTGTTGGGGGTGTGTTGATTCTAGAAATTTGGGAAAACAAAAAATTTTTGGAAGCTTCCTCTTCTAAAAGCTTCAAGGATTTGTTGTAACCATTTACTTGAGATAAAATTCTCTAATACTATCCTATCCTACCTTGGATTTTTCATCCCTTATCCCTTGAGCTCATCCTCCCATCAAGAGTGGATCACAAGCCCAGATTGGTAAAAGGATAATAATTCATGAACTACCTCCTTCACTTATATATTTATTTCCATCCATAGGCAAGGGGGTGGATTTTGGAGAGTGATTCTACCCTTATGTTGTTGATGTGAGAGATATATTTCCATGCACTAGGGTGATTAGAGGTTCACTTTGTGACAAGGAAAGGTCAAGTCAACTTGGAAGAGATCTTCTACAAGATAAAAACTTATCTTTTGTTGTAACTCACTCAATTTCTATTAATGCAAAGAGTTCTTTGTTTTCCTATATATGATGTTATGGTTTCATATATTTCAATACCATGTTGATTTATTGAATAAATTGATTAGATGGTGTTGGATAGATTTAGTGGATAGTTGGCTTGTGTTATTTGACTGTGTAGGTTCTAATTTTAGCGATCAGAGATAGAATTGTAGTATTCAAGCCAAGGAGAGAAGCGCACGATACATTATAGGTAGGATTCATCACGTTATCTATTTACTTTAAGGAAAAAATTAGTCCCTTTGTCTTTCTCTTATTCTAGGTCATTCCACCAGGCCTAGGTAAGATACTTTTGTCCACAATCGTATATTCCGCATAATAAATTGGTAACCATATTGGGGAGTGGTATATTCCCTTGGTGGTTTCTTTGTCCATTGGGCATGTTTTACCTCTTCTTCATACCTTTACTAACTTAGTTAATTAATAAGAAAACTAGGAAGAACTTTCATTAAGTCTCAATTGCAATTCTTTTGTTGGAACTTTGCATCCCTAGACCAACGCACCCTCTAGTCGTGTGGCAGAGCATTGCACCCCCGCTGAGCCTTCTTTATGCCTATGTTTTATAAAATTGGTGCCTCCTTTGCACATGAGTTGGCCTTTGTTCATGCATAAGTTTTATTTTGTCTTGATTTTCTCTCTTATCAACCCTGTTCTAGCTACTCTTCCTTGAGTCTTTAAGTGTCTTGTGGTCTCTCTGAAGCCGCCATTTGGTTTTATTTCATTTTAGTGCCTTTGGTAAGGATTTTTTTTAAAGATTTTCCTTTGTTCTTATCATCAGGTCATTTTCAAATTGATTTGTTCGATCATTGAGTGCTTAGATGAATTGATTTTCTAGTCATCATTCTAAAAAGCTTGTTTGAATCGAAAAGCTTATTTGAATCAATGATTGGACTTTGCATCTTAGTTTTCTTCATCTTCGAAATTAAGTGACTAGAAAAGAAAAGTCTCTTTGCATCGCATATAGGGCTTTGATCTTAATTGGAATAGTGAGGAGATCGATTTTTGCATCACTTGTTTATTGAATTTTTAATTGATTTTTTCTTCCCCTACTTAGTTAGGCCTTCCATTCTTAAAAGGAAAATGAAAAGAGTAATTTTTATCATATTAGTTGCATCATAGGTGCATTCAGGTGACATCGATTTTTGAGCTATGAAATCAAGAAATAATTCAAGATCAACTCTCAAATTCACCTTAATTAACCTAAGGATCATTTTAAACTTAACGACACACATAGAGGTCTATGCTAGAGACATGTTCTAACGTATTTAAACGTAGGAATTTTCATTGTATTCCAACATTGTATCCCGAGGGTGAAATCTTGTTCCACGTACGTGAGTATAGAATTGTTCTCCACGTACCTTTGGGTATATTGGACGGTGCTCCAAGCACATAAAATATATGGGAATGCTCTCATCGAATGGTTATGCATTAGAAAGCACTACTATGGACTGAATTTCCACGTATCGTCGAGTATATTTTTGAAGTCCACCCTAGGTTTCTATCCATCCAGAGGTAACTGAGTCCCCCACCTTGTACACCATGATACACCAAACACAACATTCGGGGATATTTCCTAAACATACGTTAGGTCCTTGGTTCTCCAAGGTGTATATTGCAGTTCATGGTTCCTTGGTAAATAGTTTTCCTAGTTTACCCATTTGTTTTATTTTGTGTTGTCAATTTCTAAAATCAATTAATTGATCACAGAACAACATCCTTACCATGGAACAACTCCTTAGTAGATCCTAGATTGAGATTAATGGCAACAATTCCCAAGTCCACCAGTCAAGGAAACCCCTTTGATGGGAATCCTAGTCCTTTTCATTTTTTTGGAGATATTGTTGCTCATTATATGGAAACATTGTCCCTTCCTAGATTTACCATTGGTTTTCCAGTTTGGTTGTTTTCAACCACTATGGCTCTAAATGTCCAAACTCCTTCTCAACCAAGTTATCCTCCACCTAAAAAATATCAACCTTGATTTGATCCTAAAGTTGACCCTTTTCGTTCTTCACCTATTGTTTCTTCATCCCTTTCTTCCTCTTCACCTGGTGAAAGTCTTGATTCTCGTAACTAGGAAGCCAAGAAAAAGAAGAAAAGGAAAAAGAAGAAGAAGAAGAAGAAGAAGAAAAATAAGTAGGGGACTAACCAAGAAACCATTACTACCCATGAAAATATTATTGAGGAACCTTCCAATGATACCCGCAAATTTAAATTACCTTGCAAGTTATGTAAGGGTGATCATCTTCTTAGAGATTGTCCTCGTATTCCCAATATATTAGAAGTGTGGTCTACAAGCTCACATCAACCTTTTTCATCATCCTTTGGAGATCATGTTGGTGATAACCCATCACCTAGAGATAGTAAGGTCCATGGGAAAAAGGGTAAAGTCAAATTTCTAGGTATTTTATGTGAAGGGAATCATCCTATTCACCTTTGTCCTTATCTCAATGAAGCCTGAAAAGTGTTGCGAAACCTTATAGCTTCTCATCCTCGATTTATGGCCGGTTATCGAAAGATTTCCCCTGACCCTCCATTATTTGATGAAGTGATTGATCATAATATATATCCATTCAATCCCACTCTCTCTGAACGTGAATCCCATGTGTCTATTCCTGACCAACCATTGGTTGAGAAAATAGTTGATTCGATTCCACCTTCAGTTTATCGTACCTTTCCCGTATAAAATCAACTTCATATTACTCCTGTTCTTCATGTTTCTTTAGTTTCCAAGGAACTAGGGGAAACTGTCCTATTCCAATGGAATAGGGATGAAATTCCCTCATTCCAATGATACAGGGGAGCAGTTCTCCTCTTCCCATAGCACAAGGGAGCAATTTTCATGTTCCCCAGGTTCCCCCTCCAAGTAGTGTGGTCATATCCTTTGATTGGAGTCGACTGGAAGGATACCATCTTCCTCCTTACATGACCTTCCATATCATAGTATAGGCTTATAATATTCTCGTACCTAGCACAGTCATAGATGAAGGCGCGTATGTTAGTATTTTGTCCTCAAGTACTTGACAATATTTAGGTTCTCTGTAGCATCTTCCTGTTACCCATACTCTGTTGGATTTTAATAGAGGAATCAATCAACCGTTAGGGATCCTTCCTCAGTTACCTTTTACTTTAGGAGGAAATATTGTCTATATAGATGTGATGGTAGTCCAAG
>APFE030007421.1:318976-333669 GCA_000404065.3 Pinus taeda | reverse complement strand
ATATAATTAAAACATGAAATAATTAGTACTAATAAAATTAAACAATAATACAATTAAATAGAACAATTAAAATAATTTAAAGACCTATCGGTTAAGCATCTCATGCATCTCTATATATATTTGGCAAATAAGACCAGCCTTTCAATTAATTCTCTCACATCCTGAAGATGAACCACCATTGCTGGTTCGAAACGTCGATCTAAAAAGAAATTGAATGCGATGGATCCGAAAGATTCATTTTTATCTATTTTCTCTTTTGAGTTTTGTTTGTTTTTCTTCTTCCCTTTCTTTTTATTGCTGGTTTTTGATTTGGCCGTAGATGATTCTACGACACGAATATCAGCAGGAATTTCAGTAGAAGAATCTCTTGTTGGGGAATCAGGTAAAGTTATAATAGGAGAAGAATTATTTGAAGATTTCTTCTTACTTTTAGTGCTAACTGAACCAATCATACCGTAGCAGCATGAGACCCTGAAGGAGCTGCAGTTATTTGACCGTGTTTTGGAAGATTAGGGATTTTTTCATGTAAAGTACCTGACTGCGTATAGATGAGGTCAAGGTACTGAGCCTGAGCAATAACTTTCTCTTCAGTGACAACTCCTGCCTTAGCTACATCTTCAATGATTTTAGGTAACAATGATTTAACGAACCATTCCGCTAAAATTTGATCCAGAATAAAAACTTTCACTAAATGCCTTCTATGTCGCCATTCATGAATATGATCAGAAATATATGTGGACGTGGATTGTTTAAGTGAAGTTAACAGGTCCGTGCCATTGTCATATCTGACAGGCAACTGAAAATGAGTTAAGAAAGAAGTGGCTAACTGACTGAAATTATAAAAAGAGCCTCACGGTAACTCAATGTACCATTTGGCAGCAAGACCGATCAGAGTTCGTTGAAAAAGACGTAATCGAATTGAATCATCAATGATGGAATTAGATGCACACTAAAGGTGATAAGTCATAACATGATTTGACGAATCCTCTCTTGACTTACCCTCGAATTTTGGGATATCACTAGGCAACTTACTAGGCATTGGCGACCAATATGGAAGATAGTAAATCAGATCGTTCATGAGGCATGACAAATCAGGTAAATCCAAAGTTGCAATAAATGATAACTGACGATTAGGGTTGTGAAAACCTTGGGTAACAAGACTAGCCCCAGGAGGAGGATATCCAAGATAACCTGGAATTGGATTTTCATTAGGAATGTTATAACCTCCTGGGAAACCAGGATTAACCAGACCAAACTGGGGTTATTGAGGCTGTTGATAAGTATAGCCAGGATACGGTTGATACTGATAAACTGGGTTTTGTACAGTAGGACTGAATTGATATTGTCCCTGGTACGGTTGATAAGTAAATTGCGGTTGACTTGTGACAACCGTACTTGGACCAGCTTGTCCTGTAGGCATTTGGACCGAAGTCTGAACTGTAGGTCCTGATTGTGGTAAAGAGGCTTGAGGAGTTTTTACTGATACAGGAACAATAGAAACCGGAGCTACAATTACTCCAGAAACAGGTGTGGTAGGTTGAACAGAAGTTGTAGTAGTTGCAGTAGCAGTTTGAGGCAAAGTTCAAGGTGAGCTAGGCCCAGGCTGCTGAACTGAACCAGGTGCAAAGATTTGAACAGTGAGTTGGACAAGTTCCTTGGTTGGACCAGAAACCAAAGGTTGTCCAGATTGACTTGATAACTACACATTAGGTTGCATAGTCTGTTGAGTTTGAGATGGATCCCACATCATATTCATTCCGGGGTATGAACCCATAAAAGGTTGTGCATATGGAGGACCATAACTTGGTTGAACGTAGTGCTAATAATTAAGCGGCACATTTCCAGCTCCTTGTAAAAATGATTGACCAGAAGATGGTTAAAAACCTTGAGTTGGGTACTGACCTTGAGGTTGATAACCTTGAGGCACGTACTGAAACTAGGGTTGACCTTGAGGTATGTACTGAGACTGGGGTTGACCTTGAGGTATGTATTGAGTCTGGGGTTGACCTTGAGGTATGTACTGTCCTTGAGGTTGCCCCTAGGTAGTAACTAACTACCTTGAGGTTTCCCCCCCAGGCAGTAACTGACTACCTTGAGGTTGCCCCCCAGGTGGTAACTGAATACCTTGAGGTTGCCCTCCAGACAGTAACTGACTACCTTGGGGTTGCCCCCCAGGCAATAACTGACTACCTTGGGATTGTGGATTTGGAATACTACTAGACATCATAAGGATTTCTTTTGCGTTCAGCATTTGAGTTCCATTATTACCAGTTGATAACTCATGTTCAATTGGTTGAGGAGATGCTCCTAAAAAGGTACCAGTGAGTGACTGGTACCCTGAAGGAACAAAAGGATCACCATATGAAAATGTTTTCGGTGTTTGGGAAAACATAGATGACTGTCTTGACATATTCAATGGAGGATAATAAACTCTTGGTGTAGGATGAAAAGGAATTCGAGGTGGTGAAAAACTAAGACTCGGGTTTTCTAAAAAAATTGTTAATGATACGTACCAAGCGTCACTCCTAAAAGGACTGTAGAATATTGATTCACACTCCCTAAGCTCCAAAGTTGGTTGATTTCCGGGAAGAATTACGTCTTCGTCTGGACTGACAAGTTCTTCAATAGAAATGAGGCCAGAAGGAAGATTTTGGGTAATGGTATTTTCTACCCTGGGTGAACCAGGACCACTAGAAGTTGGAGAAGCAAATCCTGAAGTTGGAGTAGCAGGTTCAGTTTTAGGCTCAGAAATTTCAGGTTCTTTAGTGAATTCACTGGTAGGATAAATACTACCAGTAACTTCGGAAAATGAAATTGGCTCTTGAATGTACTCTGTTGTTTGTATTTGATAATCAGGGTGAATAATTAAAGATGACTCTCTGGCTTCTGGTGATCCAACTCTACCGTCACTAGGTGATACAAGATCTTGTAGCCCTTCAAGCTGACTTGGTGTGTACTCAGGAGGTTTCCCCTGAAGTCTATGAGATTGTCTCGGTAATTCAGCCACGATTAAATATTTAATTAATCACACACAAACAAAGAAAAATTTCAATAAATCCACCTAAAGTCTCTAAAGAAACAAACAATTGAATCACACGCCTAAAAAATCTAAGAGTTCAAACCACACACAAACAGTAACTTCCCATACTAAAAACACTAGTTGGTGATGAAATCCAACATCGTAGAATATTAATACAGAAAGGGCGGTTGGAACAGTTACCCCAACAACCTGCTTAATGAAACATACTAGCACAATTTTCTTCACAAAACCATCTCGGGTGAAGAGAACCCCCGAGAGAGTCCAAGTGAGTCTAGTCGACGTCTGCTCCAGGTACAGTGAGACCCGTCCTTCATCATCACCTTAGGAAATAATCTTAAGTTTATGGACACTAAGGTTACTAACAACAACAAATACAACTGAGGTAACAGTCTACGATTTGATCTACGTGCAAGGGCATAGTAACAAAGCTCAATCCCCTTGAAGGCTCCTCGACATGATCAATCCGAGGTTTACCAACAAGTGACCCCAGTCTCCTCGACAATGGTTAATCCAAGGTTTATCGTTTATAATACGTGCAAATCTTCTATCTTTCCCAATGAAAGAGACTTGATTGTCTCAAAGGTTCGGACATGATCTCATGATTGACTCCTTTAAGAGAAGCTTCAAGGAATGTATCAATTACAATTATTTCCTACCGCAAGATATAGCTATTGTTTGTTTTAACTATCTTGGAGAGTTAATTACTCCCTACTCCAAGATACTAGCCTAAGCTATATTGGTGATAAGAGCCCTAGAAATAAAAAGATTACTAGATCAATTTTAATTAAGCGTCACTTTTATGGGTTCTTATTTAAGTCAATAGGTATGGAAATGAAACTTTGATGGTGTGAAGACTCGACTCCAAAAACACTAAAAAGTGCACCTAAAATGATAAACAATTCGTTTTTCTTTCAATGAAAATCTAGATAAAAGAAAGAGTTCGGGAATGCAATTCTTTGAGAAACAATTCTTTCTTTCAACATGTAAATGAAAAGAAAACCTTTTTGTCTTTTTCAATAAGAATTTAAAACGAGACTACTAATTAATTCTCACAATAAATCCATTTCCTTTTTCAAAACTCGAAAGTACAAAAAAAACAATTTACTTCAAAAGAGATCTACAAGTTCTAGAAAACACTCAAAACTACAAAAACTAATCTTGAGATCTAAAAACTTTAAAAACCTAATTGAATAAAAGTTTCAAATCTTTTTGAGGATGTTTTACCTAGTTATTCAGTAAACTAAGGATTCATTCGTTCAGAATAACAAATCAATCAAAAAACATCTAGATATGTTTTCTTTTATAAAAATGAAATTCAAAACTTATAACAAAACTTGTTCAAAGATTTGCAAGGAGAAACCTTAAATGAAACCTAAACTTAACACGAAGAAAACATTTTTAGATTTTTCAAAAAAAATTACAAGGTTCGCAGGCTTCCAGTAGAACCAGGTGCGGTACCGCTCTGTTTACCAAAGGAAAAGTGCGGAGATGCCCACACTTTCTATAAAGAGAAAGTGCAGCCCCGTGAAAACTTTGAAAAAAACAAAAACAATCTAGATTCTAAAAACTACCCAAGCCAACATACATCAATCAAAAACCAGAAATGAAAACAAGTTTCTCAAGTCAAAACAAAACCAAAAACCAAATTCATTCCCCAGTGGAGTCGCCAATTTGTTGGCTAGATAAATCGATCTTACGAACAAGACCGATCTCCCTAGTATCAAAAGATAGTCTAGCAACAAGCAGACAAACAAATCTATCTTTCTCTAGACATATGCGATTTATAAACAAATACTATAGAGGTGTTAAGATCCTACCTTAGATCCAACACTTGTTCGTAGTAGCCATCCTCCAATCATTCGAAAGAGTTACCTTTGAGAACCTGCAATCACAAACAAGCAAACATTAAATAGCACCTGCATAGCAAATATCATAAATCATGTTTATTATGGTGATTAAGGAATCCATAAAATAAACCATAAATCAACAGCTTAATGAGAAAAACGAACTTATTTGTATTAACTTTGAAGTAGAAGAACCTTACAACCTTTTCAGCCTTGGTGTTGAACAAGCTCTTCCTGGGGTACGAAATAGGAATTTCCTTTATTTTGACAAGCCTTGCACTCTTCCAAATGAGATCTTAGAGGTATGTAATCTCTCCTCATAAACACTCAACTAAGAATACTAAGTTTTAGCAGCATTTCACCTCAAAAATATTCAGCTTTCAAGCTCCCAAGTAACCAGCCCAATGCTTGATTTTATAGTGTAGAGGAGGAGGTTACAGGTCCACCTATGAAGGGATAGAGTCCTCCTTCAAAGGGATAAGCTCCTCACATCAAGGGGTTAGCTCCTTAAGGTATGGGATGCATGAACCTTAAGAGAGCGAAATTGCCCCCAAATCAAGATTCCTTCCAGAAGCTTCTAGAAATGACTAAAAGTGGGTTTTTTTAGAATATACTCATGCCTTTTAACTTTTACAAGGGTCTGCACTCATAACACAGAGACAGAGCAGTCAGGTGCGTAGGAGACATGACCATTAGGTGCGGGACCGCAGGTAATGCAAAGAGAAAGTGCGGAACCAGAGTTTTAGAGACTTTTGAGGGCTTTTTCTTATTTTCAAGGCTTGATATGAGGAACTGAGGCTTAAGACTTGCAAAGGAGGAAAGTATGAGTGATAATGGACTCACACAGATTGCAGAATGCCAAGGTGACAATTTTTAGTGCAACAACTCTTTTGAGGAAATCATGGTACTATATTTTACTTGTATAACTCCTTCTTTCAATGTCATGAATTTCATCTTGATCATTATGGAGCCTTTCTCTTTGTAGGGCATTGATCATCCATCACTTTCCTTCACGAATCATATCAATCATGTCACCCTTTCATCCGAAAGTGATTCTCTAGTCCACATATGTCTCTTCTTCATACAACTACCTCTTCAAAGTCATTTTATCCTTTAGGATATTCCATACAACCACATGAGTCCTAGTTGTAGGTGACATCTACAACTCTCTTTTGGTAGCCCTGTATCATCCCATCCAGATGTTGTTCAAAAATTAGAAATGAACATCAAATCAAAGTTACATTTTGTGATGACCTTTCATCATTACAATTTCTTTATTGCAACATCAACATCCAACACATTCATAAACACATCTCCAATACTTTGAATGTTAAGGATCTCCTTTCTTTATGTACCTTATGAGGGTCTTCATACCTTCCCTATGGAGATGTCATGGCCAATTATTCTAGTCATCGGATGTTGATTTCCTTTTCTAAGTGACCATAATTGTATCTTTCATGATCTATTCTTTGTTTCTTCACATATTGCTTCCCAGGAACTTCTATCCATAGTTACTTCATCTTTTCCAACCACCTCGTATTCCATATGAGGACATATTATGTTGATTTTATCTTTTCAATATGTGAACCATGTCTTCATGAATCTTTCCAAAGGAAGAGATCCATTTTCTTCGATCTTTCTCATGAGGTAGAGCATTTACCCATGCTATATGCAACTATATGATGGCATAACTCAATTCATCCAAAAAATGCATACATACCTCATTTCAGTCATCTAGACTTACTTCAACAACTTTGTTTCCTTGCTTGAAAGTTTTTCAACTGTGCTACATTATTCTGTCACCATACCATCATCCTTCATAAATCCCATACAAGATGGAATTATTAGCGAGACACTTTCTTTTCTGTGAGAGTTAAACCTTCTAATGAAGATTCCAATGGAGGATCTTAATTATCCTCATTTTGCAAATGCTTCTTCTTGATTATGATGATGTCTGATGATTTATTTTTACTATGATAAATGACTTTATTTTAACCATATAGGCTACTCATGCTTTCAATAAGGCTACCAAGATCTACTTCCTTTCTATTATGAATGCTACATCCATGAAGATGTCAAGAGCTTTTTCTTTAATAGTATGCTACTAATATGATGTCATCTCCTAATATGATGCACTATGTCATGCTTACAATGATTTCTACCATGATAGCTATCTTTCACCATAGTAGAGGTCTTTTCACCTCCTACTTCTCATTGCAAAAATATGTACACTCAACTAGTATACAAATAATATGACACTCCACTCTGGCTAAGAAATTTCGAATTCAATGTATGTCTGGGCTATTTTGGGCTGATTGATCAGTTAAATGATAGATCTATGAGTTAGAATGTTGTCTCACTACACAACTTACCTTCAACTAACTCTACTAATTGTTAGAGGTCAGTTCACTGAGTAAAACTGAAAATAATTGAAGTAGATTGCTATAATTTAGCAATCAACACATGCATGACTGAACTCCAAGCCCACTTACTTGAATTTTCTGATCTAACTGAGTGACAAGATCCATGTCACACTAGTTAACTTCCTCCAAGTTTTCCTGGTGATGTGAAAATTCGATTTACTCAATTTTACTAAAGCTAAAGTCAAATTGAGCCTTTCTTACTACACTTTCTAACACTCCCTCTTAGCAAGAAAGGGATTTTCCACCACCCCTATCCAAAAACTTTGGAATGTACTGTAGCACTACCTCTCACTGTTGTTGTTGCTATCGCAACAAATGCAACTAAGAAGCATCCAAAAAACATTAAATCAACTGTGTCTTTGCAACTATCTACTAGAAAAATTGTACTGACGCTGATTCTGCATTGTGCCCCCTACACTGCTATCAACTCTGCTCTATGCTCCCCATCATCTGAATGCATTAACTGACATTGATCCTTTTGCTACTAAATGTTGTGGGCCCCTATAGCAAGGTAATGATCCATGAGGACACCTCAATGGACCCTACCCAAATTATTTGCAATTCTAGGGCTAAGATTCTACACCACCCCACTGATGAGCCTTGGTATTGCAACAAGAACATTGCAACTCCCAAGGCTACCGACTTTAATTATCAACCTGGGGTTCGTATAAACTTAAGAGGTGTTGGCACTATATGTGCAACATACAATGTGTCCTTCCCTTGCTGTCATGATGTAATGGAGTGCATGTACTAAAGTCAAATCCTAAACTAGTTACAGAAAATGAAATGTTCGAAATGGAACTTTAACCTATTGTAAGAAAGAAAGTGCAAGGAAAGAGATGGAAATTCAATGCTAAATCACACCATTTCCTAATTAACTGCCAAGAAACTATGCTTTGCAATAATGCTAAATTATCATGAACCAAATTCTACTATCTAATCATGGAAGTAAGAAGCATCAAACATCACTAATGTGCAAGTAAAGGGATTGAAATAAATTTGTTTTTGTCTTTTTGTCTTTTTGTCTTTTCACACAAAATCAAGTTAGCAAACTAATTTCCTTTGGTGATGTGGCAGGTGAATTAAGGATGTTGGAGGTTGGATGGAAGGGTTAAGAGATGTTTGGATGGTGTGGTAGACCCTTCAGAGGCTTTTGGTGATTTCCTAGAGGTTTTCCATCAATTTGGCCTCAAAACGGGCTGTTTCAAGAAAACCTACATGATGTAGTAGAAACCTACAAGATGATCCTGTAGGAATTATAGGAAACCTATAAGATACAACCGAGAGAAAAATGTGAGGTTTTTGAGGTGATGGGAGGCTTAGTAAAGGTGTGTAATGGGTGTAATGGAGTGGGAAAATCCCTAGGATCACTCAGAACTCAAAAACAAAGTCAGAGATGGATGGATTCGCTCAAAAATCTTGGAGAAGTTTCCTTGTGAAATGATGAAATTGGTGAGGGTTTAATGACCGAGCAAATCAAATCCAAATTTTATATTACATTTTTTTTTTATTAATTATGATGTCCCTATTCCAAGTGGAATCATTCAAAAATACCTATGTTAACCCATGAAAAAAAATAAAAAACATTACTAGTCGAAAATCTAGAAATTTGAGAACTAGTTAGCTAGTAAATCTAAGCAATTCCTAACCAAATCAAATGCAAATGAAATGGGGTAATTTTTTTTATGAACTACAATGTTTTTGTGATTTAATTCAAGTGGAATCAATTCGATTGAAGCTCTTTAGGATGCTCTAAAAAATAGCATAAATTTATTGTTCTTTGTTAAAAAGGAGGTCCAACAATCTAGATTTGGGAATAAGAAGATTAATCCAAGCAGCTCAATGATTACTATGAACTTCCAAAGATTTTCCAAGGATGAAATAAGGCTTTTGATCCTACAATAGAACTTTCATTAACCATTTAACTCAATCCTACAAAAAGAAATCATTAATACTAAATGCAAAAGTAGAAAGAAATGAAAACTAGAGATGCATGTGAATAAGAAATGAAAAGAAAGAAAGAAGATGATACAAAAGGGATCTGAGGTTCATGGGATGGCCAAGCCCAAGAAAAACCAGAGACCTATGGAGGAGAACAATATTTAGAAGCTGAACATGACACCAATCTTCATTATTTTCATCAATAGAATTACACCCCTGCAAGAAAATATGATGGAGCTGCAAGAATACAAGCTCTCTCCACAATAACACTAATGACAATCTCCCCCTTAGAGGAAAATTCAACTTGGTACTTATACAAAATGATTAGTAATTATTCCCCATGAATGGAGGAAGCTTTCCCCACCAAAATCCCTTGTTAGTGGAATCTAGTCCCCAATACTAGGAATTTGCATTAAATGGTCGGGAACACATTCCTAGATTTTCTCAATCATTACCTAGAGGCGTATTCGACTTGGTACTTATACAAAATGATTAAGAATCATTCCCCATGGATGGAGGAAGCTTTCCCCACCGAAATCCCTTAATTAGTGGATCTAGTCCCCAATACTAGGAATTTTCATTAAATGGCAGGGAACACATTCCTAGATTTTCTCAATCATTCCCTAAAAGCAAATTAGACTTGGTACTTATACAAAATGATTAAGATTTCTCCACCGAAATCCCTTGATTAGTGGAACACATTCCTAGATTTTCTCAATCATTGGAGTTCCACAATTTGTGCCATAATTTCATAATATCTTGTTGACTTATTATTTATTATTGTTCCTCCAGTAGTAGGGAACAAGTCCCTAAATTATCTCCTCCTCCAACTCTTCATAATATGCCCAATATTCTCATAATATTCCACAAAAAATAAATAATATTAGACACAAATATTCAATTATTCATAAACCTTCCTAATGAATATATTAAAGCTAAAAATAAATTATCTAATGCAAAAACAGAGGTTTAATGTGCTGAAGGATGGTCATAGGCCTTAATTTATGTTTTAAATTAGAGGCATGGGCCTTAATTTATGTCTAATTTAGAGGCCCATCACCCACCTCACTCCTGGAGGTATAGTTATAATTTCTCCCTCTGAAATAGTAGTTTCCATGTACCATGTGTGTCTAGGTGTCTACTTCTTGATGTTGGGAGACTCAACTCTCTTCTAAGGTCCCTTAACTAGGTCCTCTACCCACTTGGCTTGAACTCTTCTTCTACTCAAAGTCTCTGACTGGTCCTCATCATCATCATCCTACTGGTCATCCCAACTACCAACTGGTTGCGAGTCCATCTTAAGAGTTCTATCCTTCTCCCTCTCAACCACCACATCTCTAATCTTGGAATTCCTTATCAAGGATGCACATGCATCTTCCTCTAATTTGTAGAGGCTCTCAATCCTAACACTATTCTACTTGATCTAACCTAAAGAAAAATGCTTGAGATAGGCCTTCCCATTGCTAAAGAGTACCTAATACCCTTGGTCTTGAACCCTCAATTTTTTCATCAAACCATGTTTTCTAGCATCAATGTTATTTTTAAATAGCTAATTGAGGGTCTTCCGACATAGTAAAGGGAGTCTCCTTGCCATGTAATTTCGAGACTATGTGGTCTCTCACACCCTCCAGGGTTATCCTCTTGGCTCTAGCAACATCCTTCTTCCATTTGGTTAATTGTTTTGCATCATATTGATGGGGTTTTACAATTCATTTTTAACATATTCTAACACACCATTATCAGTAAGCACTACCTCCATCCAATCCTTCCATGAAACAAAATTTGAGCTACCCTCTAGGGCATACTCCAATCTCAGTCCATTGAAAGACATTCTCCCAAATATGAAGAAAAACCGCTACATTAAAGATGCAAATTCGAAATTTCTAAGGAACAACTTCAAAATACTCATTCTAATGTGATTTCAAGGCTCTGCTACCATGTAGAAATTTTGATAGAAATTGCAACTTCTTAAGAAGTCGAACTAATATCAAGAGATACAAATTCTCCTCTACTATTATGTGGAATGGAAATCACAATTTAGAACAACATGGATAGAAATGAAACAAGAAAACCATAAGTACGCAGTTATTTTTATGGGAACGAAACTATGAAAAACCCCTCAGCCTCTTTGCATTAATTCAGATGAATAGAGAAACTGTTACAATTGCATGCTCCAGCTTTGAGCACAACCTACAAAGGTAAAACTATTCTCTCTACTGAATGCGAACCTCTTACCAACACTTAGCTAATTGAACCTCCTATTTTCTTGCACAATCCTGAGAAAATTTGAGCTTCTAAACAATAGGGAAGTCCCTATTTCCTTGCACATTTCCCATTGATTGATCACCTGCCTGCATACAAGAATATTTACACTCAACTAGTATACAAATAATGTTACACACGCCTTATTTTCTCCACTCTTGTCGATAAATTTTGAATTCCATGCATGTTTGGGCTATTTTGGCCTGATTGATCAATTAACTGACATATCTGTAAGTTAGACTATTGTCTCACAGCACAACTAACCTTCAACTGACTCTATTAATTGTTAAAGGTCAGTTAACTGAGTACAATTGAAAATAAATGAACTAGATTGCCATAATTTAGCAATCAACATATGCATGACTGAAATCCAAGCCCACTAACTCGAATTTTCTGATCTAAATAAGTGACAAGAGCCATGTCACACTAGTTAACTGCCTCCAAGTTGTCTCGTTGATGTGGAAATTCGATTTATTCAATTTGACTAAGGCTAAAGTCAAATTGAGCCTTTCTTGCTACACTTTCTAACATTATACAATCCATAGATACATAAAAAAAAATTGACATTGAAGTGCATTGTTCAATCTGCAAAACAACGGATCAACGGAATCATTATCCAACAAAAAATAAAAAATTGGCATGGCCATGTTTTCATTAAACATTCCAAATTTTCATTACACTGATAGTTAAAAGAGATAGTTTTCATTAGACAATCCAAATTCGTATTAATGTGATAGTTTTCATCAAACAATCCAAATTAGTATTCACATGACTGTCTTTTCATTAAAGAGTCTTACTTCCTTCTTTTTATAAACAATTTTTTTCTTCAAAAAATAACTAAAAAAGTTTAATAACATAATAAGTCAAATATGATAGTCATGCATCGTACCTATGTATTTCATAACATCATAACTCTTGCTCCCAAGCTTCTAACTTTCTGACTACAAGAGGCTCTGGATCCAAACCCAAACAAACTAAAACAACGTCCTTCAAAACTAACCTTTGGACTACAGATGTTCATCTTACCCCGACTACACATCATGTTGGCCTTAAGGTCACAACTTCTAGAAACTTCAATTTAACACCATCCTGACTTCTGACTACCCGACTGGCTTCAACCGTGACTAGGAATAAAATAAATTATTTACTAGTTTGTGTGCGAACCATAATTTCCTCTTAGATTTCTTTACTTTATTTTCAATTAACTGCCATATTGAATTCCCTTATGTTTCAATAAAGCCTTCCCCAAACACTGATCATCCAACCTCACCTTCATATTCGCATCGAGCTAATTCAAACGATTCATCACTAAAATTAAAAATTAACACCTTTCATTCAGATTTATTGTTTCTCGTCACGAGGGTTTAAACAAAATTTAAGTTTCTTGCTTTCTGCTTTCTATTTTGCAATTTGTTTTTCAGACCCTGTTTACACTGCTTGTTTGAAATTTTGATTTTCAATCTTTCATCTCTTATTACATCTTCAACAAGTTCAAGTATTTATGCCCATTGACTTTATAAATCAAGTAAATTTCATTACTAAATAAGTTTAAATACTAACAATTGACTTTCCATATTACAAACAAAAAAAAAAAACCATCATTTGCATAGTCTCATATAAGCAATAGCAAAAGAATATATACAATCCACAGATACATAACAAAAATATGCTTTGAAGTGCATTGTTCAATCTGCAAAATAGCAGATCAATGCAAGTAATATCTAACAAAAATATGAAAAATTGACATGCCTACACTTTTAGTAAATGCTCCAAATTCATATTACACTAATCTCCAAAATATCTCTACAAAAAGTAAACAAACATGACATCTACAAGAATTTCTACCAAAAAAATTATGGAAGCCTCAAAGGCTAAATCACGATATCCACACGCAGTAGTGGTATATCAGATTTAGAATCGGTATTTGGAAAAAGTGAGAAAACATTTCCATTTCCAATAACATCATTGAAACCTTCAACCGACTACACATGGAACCCAGATCTTTCTAAGAGGGATACACCATTGCCATTTGTCGTTGTGCATAATCCAGTCACCATCTCATATATCTTTAGTTTCACTCCCATACAACCCAACATAAGTACTTTTCCTTCAACTACACGAAAAGTTACGTAGCGTGGGAATTTACTATTTATTTCCATTGAGATAGTATGAAGCAATCTCCATCTGAACCCTGAGTCATATTCAAAATATTCTAAGCTTCTTCCATTTGAAGCTTGGCCAAATTCAAAATTTTCTATCTGTTCAAGTGACAACACAAGCTTTGAACCGTTGTTTACAAGACAAACCAATTGGTTCATGTACAATCCTAATGACATACATCGTATGTCATAAGAACAAATGAAAATCCGCACTTGTTTCTTATAATATCCAACCAATAGATAGTGTAACCATAAGAAGGGTAATCATCATAGTCTTTGTCTAAATATAATCAGAAAAATTTTCCTTTGTAAAAGATAGCCTCCCTTGGGGCCGTTACACCAACAAAAGGAGGTTCTATCCTTCTCCAAACCATGTCTACAATTGTTCAAATAAAAGAATGTGATTCCATGTTTTTGCACACATGTTTTAGCATAACCCAATCATATTTATGTAGACTAAATTTCTCCAACAAAAAGAAGAATCCCTAGTCTCCAAGAGTAAGAGGTCCAATATTTCTAAAGGTCTTTGTAAAAGGGCTTGCTATGAAATAATTCTTAGAATGTAAAGAGTTTCCAAGTGCACTAAACACAATCATCGATCCAACTATACATTGAATTATGTATCAAGAGTGCAAAAAAGGAAAAACCAACGGAGATATTTTCCTTTGTCATTAAGGTAAGATCCAACGAAGCAACAATCCTCGATATGAGCTGGCAAAGAAATAAATCCAATTGAGCTGGCAAAGAAATAAATCCAATTTCTTTATCAGCATATCGATTGCAAGCAACAAGAAAAATAAGGTTTTCCAATATAATACTCCATTCTTTATAAATCAACTAAAATTTTATCATCATCAATAAAGGAAGCCAATGAAATATAAGCTCAAAAATCTCAAATGGAAGAAAATTCCAAATACTTGGATCCATGAGAAAATAAAAAAATTTCCTGAAACCAAACCAAATATTGTATGCTACCTTGCAAGGAGAAAATCCCTAAAAAATACTTATCTTATTAAACATGCAA
>APFE030007421.1:301341-315688 GCA_000404065.3 Pinus taeda | reverse complement strand
TAAAAAGAGCAAAAATGGATAACTTAGATCAAGATACTTTAAAAGCTCTTTTATTAAAATCCATTAGAGATGAGTGGATAGACATCCTTAACATGATGGGGAAGGGAGATATCTCTCAACTCCCATTAAATGACATTGGATAATTATGTGTTCATCTCTCAAGAGGAAAATCCAAAACTGGGAAAGGTCCAAGAGATCCTTCTCCTTCCAGAGTGAATAAATCTGCAACTGGATCAGTGAGTAGGGAAGAAATTGGAAACATGCTTGATGAATTTAAAACAGATATTCTAGGGAGCCTTAGTTAACAGATAGACACCCTTAAGTTACAAAACAAGCAGAAAGCCGAGATTGATGCTTTAGCAATTTTCTGTCCCAAATGCAAAAAGAAGCATGCCTTAAGAGAATTCACTTTGGATGCAAAGTCATAGAGACTTGTGTGATTTGTTCAGAAAACCATGAGACCAAGAGTTGTCCTTCAATTCTTGGTCTTAAGGTTGTTTTTCAAGAGGGAAAAATTTCAAAACCAACAGAATCTCTTTACTTTGTCTCTAGAAGACCTTGACTTGCTATAGTTGATGCTTTCATTCGCTGTAGATCTGGTGATATGTATATCTCTGATGGTAACTCAACTAAGAAATTCACTCTATATTCTACAGCAAGAACAATCACAGATATAGATGACAAAGAATGGATTTATGATGAAAATGGTATTCAACCTCTCTTTACTATTTCAACCATTAATGAAGATAGTCAAATTTTAAATATAATGGAAAATTTTGAATCATCTCCAGAATATGAACATGATCAATTTCAAGAAAAATCCAATATTGAATATTTTTCATCTAGATAGATGTCTCTTTATTATATGGAAGAATTTGGTAGCTCTACGGTTGAAATCTTTCCAGGGAAAACATTGAACATAAACAATAACTTGGAAAAATTACAACAGGAAAAGCTAATGAAAACATTACAACAATATTCCTCTGCATATGCATGGGAATACATTGACATGAAAGGAATTAGTCCTAAGACTTGTATACATCACATCTACATTTAGGAAAATTTTAAACCTATCAGACAACCTCAAAGAAGGATGAATCCAAATCTTAGGGAAATTGTGAAGGAGGAGTTGCAAAAATTGTTGAATGTAAACTTCATTTACCCAATTTCAGACAGCCAATGGGTTTCTCCTCTAGTGATTGTGCCTAAAAAGAATGGTAAATGGGGGGTATGTATTGATTATCGAGAATTGAATAAAGCTACCCTAAAAGATCATTTTCCTTTGCCCTTTATATATAAAATGTTAGATACATTAGCAGGTAAGAAGTATTTCTCATTTCTGGATCGTTTTAGTGGTTACAATCAAATTCAGGTAGCACCTAAAGGTCAAGATAAAACCACATTCACCTATCCATGGGGAGCTTATGCCTGCCGAGTACTTCCTTTTGGATTGTGCAATGCACCTGCAACATTCCAAAGAGCAGTACTAGGAATTTTTTCTGATCTAATACATGATTGTGTAGAGGTGTATATGGATGACTTTACAGTTTATGGGAATACATTTGAAGAAGATTTATAAAATTTGGAAAAAGTTCTTAAAAGATGTAAGGAATAAAACCTTTCACTAAGCCATGAAAAATGTTTTATGATGTTTACAGAAGGGGTTGTTTTAGGACACCACATTTCAGGAGATGGAATTAAAGTTGATAAATCTAAAGTTGAAGTCATCTCTAAACTATCAATTCCAAGTTGTCAAAAGGGTGTTAGAATTTTTCTAGGATTCACAGGATACTGTAGAAGGTTTATAGAAAATTTCAGTAAACTAGCATCCCCACTCTTCAAATTACTCACCAAAGTTTGTGAATTCAATTGGAATCCTGATTGTCAGTTGGCATTTGAGACTTTAAAAGAAAAAATTCTGAAGCACCCATCTTAATAGGTCCAAATTGGAAACTACATTTTCATATTTCAAGAGATGCTTCAGATACAACTCTGGGAGTTGTATTAGGACAAAAAGATTTGATCCCCTATGCCATCTATTACACAAGAAATAATTTGACTCCCACTGAGTTAAATTACACTGTAACTGAAAAGGAATTCTTAGTTGTTGTTCATGCTATCAACAAGTTTAGACATTACATAACAGGCTATGAAACCTTTGTTCATATAGATCACTATGTAATTAGGTACTTAATGAATAAACCTATTACTAATGGCAGAGTTACAAGATGGTTATTACTCCTGCAATAATTCAACATCGTTGTTCTAGATAGACCTCCATAACGAAACATAGTTGTTGATTACTTGTCTAGAATTCAAAATATCAAAGACGACACTCCAGTTGACGAGAAATTTCCTGATGAATATCTTTTTGCAGTAACTACTCAAACCCCTTGGTTTTCAGATATTGCCAATTACTTAGTCATAGGAAAATTACCTTCACATTTGTTTCCCAAGGAGAAAAGAAAAATCATTCAAACAAGTGCAAGTTACTCATGGATTACTAATGAATTGTATAAAACAGGTCCAGATCTCATGATCAGAAGATGTGTTCGAGAAGATGAAATGCCCGAATTTCTTAAGGCATGTCATGATGAACCTTGTGGTGGACACTTCGTTGAAAAGAGGACAACCCATAAAATCCTTCATTTAGGATATTATTGGCCCTCCATCTTCAAAGATGCCAAAGAATATGTGAAATGGTGTGATAGCTGCCAAGGGGTAGGAAAACCTGCTCATTCAAATGAAATGCCACTACAAAACCAGGTACTCATTGAACCTTTTGAAAAATGGGCCTTGGATTTTGTTGGACCAATTAATCCTCCATCTAAACAAAAGAAGTATATTTTGGTATGCTCTGATTATGTCACTGAATGGGTAGAGGCTAAAAAATTACCTTTTGCTAATGAAAAATCTGTAGTTAATTTTCTTTTTGAGGACATCTTCACTCGTTTTGGTGTTCCAAGAGAAATTGTGATAGATCAGGGATCTAAATTTACATCTAAAATGGTGGAAAGTCTTGCAGAAGATTACAAGATCAAATACAGAAAGTCTACTCCTTATCATCTACAAGAAAATGGTCAAGTTGAATCTACCAATAAGGTGATTGAAGCCTTATGGGCCTATAGAACTACATGGAGGAACACAACAAGACATACTCCCTATGAGCTTGTTTATGGGAAGAAAGTCTTGTTCCCTATAGAGTTTCAAATCAGAAACTTCAAGATGGCAGTCTAATTAGGACTGGATTTATCAGAAGCACATAAACATAGATTGGAGCAAATAAATGAGCTTGATGAAATCATGCAAGATACAGTTCAAAGAACTAGTATAGTCCAACTAAAAATGGCTAAATGGCATGATAAGTATATCAAAGAGAAGAAGTTTCAAGCAGGGGATTGGGCACTTTTGTTCGATTCAAAATTCAAATATTTTTAAGGAAATTTTAAGACTCATTAGCTTGTGCCATATGAGATTGAAGAAGTCTTTAATAATGGAGCAATGAGAATAAGGACAATAGAAGAAAGAAAGGTGTCTCTTCTTGTGAATGGTCATCGGTTGAAGATATATCATAAGCCAATTTCAAGAGAGGATTTTATCAAGATTGTCCAAGATAACACTGAAATGAAGTTGGTGAAGAAGAATTCTTCTTCTCCACTAACTTAGCTTTTATTTTCATATATATAAATATATATTATAATACTGAAAATAATAATAATAATAATAATAAAATTTATAAGTATGAACAATCATTAATTGGCATACTTATACAGAAAATATAGGGTGAAAATGAGAGATTTCTGACATCCTATATTTTCCATTTCCTTTCTGTAATAAGTAGTGACATAAAACTACATTCATTTGCAATTCATAATCTACAAATTCATTTTATTTTACAGTTTCATTCCACCTCACTCCACTTTCATTCCATATTCCATTTCCATTTCATTTCACATTCATGTTCCATAGCCATACTTCATTTTTATCATGTTCCACAGCTGATTCCATTCTACAGCTAATTTGATTCTGCAACCATATCTCATTTAGCGACTCTGACATAATTATACAACTTACAAACAAATGATGATTGCAGGAAATTTGAAGACCAATATGCTAAAATGGTACCTGCGGATCAACACCAAAGAAAACAACAAACGAAAAGGTTAAGTTCTAAAAGGTAAAGTGCAAAAATTTATTTTAAATAGCAAGGTTAAAACATAAAGTATATATAATGTGGATATTCATATGTTTCCTTGATGAATCATCATTTGATTTGATTGCAATCGCCATCATACTACATATCCACCACATCCTCCATATTTTATCACATAACGGTCCATAATTAACTCCCACGTTGATTATTAATGATGACTAAGACATGACATACTTGTCTACGTGTCTCCAGAACCCCTACCATATATTCATTTCATACAAATCCATAATTCCTTTCACCATATTCGCAGCCAATTCATTTCATAAAACTGGGAAGGGTAATTGTGAAGGTTGAGAACTCTGTATAGTAGAAGGCATGGGGCTAATTGTCATATCAGAACCGGTAGGAGCAAAGTACGTGGAAGGATACCCGCAACTCAAAGAAATGTTGCAGAAATTTGGATGGCTTAAATTCATCGAGAAATTTGATGGTTTTCATAAGGAGATTACAAAATCATTTGCTCGATATTTTGATGGCACGGAGGTAGAAATTGGAGATATCAAGTTTGTAGTGACTGAGTCATTCATGACCGAGGCTACAGAACTTCCAAGGCATGGTGAAAGATGGTTCAAGAACAAGGAGTTCCACAATGAATCATGGAAAGTAATACTCAAAAACCCAGGTATGGATGTCTCTATTTTTAGAAAAGGTATTCCCATTTCAGCTCTTAAAAGTAAGTGGAGGAACATGCTCTTGATTTTACAAAAATTTATCACTTGTGAGGGGAGGTTTGTTTGCATGTATGTCTACCATATTCGTTTACTGGTGAATTTCTTAGAAAATGGAGAAATCAATCTTCCTTTCTTCCTGCTAGATAGTTTAAGAATGATGGCCTCAAATGTGCAAAAGATAATACAGTTCATATATACAACCATGTATCATCATGGGCTGATAAAGATATTGATTGAGTTTCATTTAAAAAGCATAGCAGATACCTGGGAGAATTTCCTTATTAGAAATAATTTCCAAGAAGCACCAGAGTCACCTAAAGAAGATAATGTCAGAAGAAATAGAAGAAAGAAGACTGGTATAACTATTGAAAACATACTTCAGTCTTCATTGCAGAAAGATGATGAAAAGTTAATCTCTGAAGAACTGACAGAAATTACCCTCTCCTTGACATTTTTTCTCACATTTTTCTCTCACTTTCTCATAAGATTATAGACTCAATCAATAATAAATGCTAGGTTTTGTCTTAATGAAAGCATTAAAATGATCGCCATATTATATTTTCATGTTCTTTCTATTTGAATATATTTTTGCAAATTAGCTACAGAACGCAGCCTATTATGTAGCTAACTATGGATTCCATAGTTACTCTCATGGTTTGGTAGGTTCCAGGTGTCAAATGAAGAATTGGGCCACATGGGCATTTCTAGAATCATCTCCACATGGATTCTATCCTATTCACTCGGTCCAGATTGATGGAAAAGAAAGCCTAAAGTCATGGTCAAAGATGGAGTCAAAGTACATTATCCGAAAGCAGTAGGACTCTTGGTTTTCTCTTTCGTAGCTAATCAAGAGTCTAACAGTTCTGTTGCAAATCTAATTCGAATTAGCCACCTGTAGCTAATCAAAAGTTTAAACAGTCCTATTGCAATTCAAATTAGCCACCTGTAGCAAGTTTATCTCATAAACAGTCATGTTATTTTCCTTTAAATATCAGTTGCATGTAACCAAGAGAAGTTGGAAGGAATTATATTAAGTTTAGGCTTCTTGCTGATACTATGTATTCAGACTTCATTCTTTTCATAATACAAACTTAGTGTTGCCAATGATCGTTTAAAGTGCATCCTTAACTAACTAGCATTCCAACCACGTGAGTTGTCAAGGGCCCCTGCACTGAAGGAGGTTTTTCATTTGTTGTTTTTAGTTCAATTTCCATTACTATGTTTTCAACAAATCTGTTTTCTAAATTAGGATAATATTTCATTTCAGGTTTTAATCAATAGCATAATGATAAATCACAACTCTACAGCCTTGTTCTTCTAGGATATCTTGTGGAGAAAAACGGCTCTGTTTCCAAACTGAATTACGATTGAAGTAATAAGAATACACAGTTGCTTAGTTTTCTTACTGTTTTGTCATTCATTTTCTTAGAACAAAATTGTCAATTAACTGTGTTAATGGATGTTTTCAAAATCCATTTCAAGATGATGATGATCCTAAACTAAATGGTTAAATGTCTAATTCATACAGTGATTGAATTTACTCAGTACATTGTTATTTTCCTACGAACTTAGGAACTAAGGTATAATTGATTTCTTACACAACACTTCAAGAGGGTAATGATTCACATTTGAATGTTGGAGAAAGTAAAAAATACATTAGCTGTTTACAGTTAGTTTTACATGCTTTTACCTTTTTTCTTTCAAATCCTCACTTAGTTGCATCACTAATATTCCCAATAATCATTTCAAGGAGATTGATTTAATCATATTCCAAAATTGAATGGTTGAATGTTTAATGAATGCAATTACTGAGCTATCTTCTACATCAATTTCATTCTTGGTTTTAAGAATTAGATCCATGGATTAGGACTAATGATAAGATAAGATAGATGCTCTGTTTTTTTTATTAGGTTCTAACTAGACAACAATTCTTGGTCCATTTTTAGGAAATTAGATTAACTTAGGAACATTTCCTTTCCTTTAAAATTCATTAGATTCACTTAAATTTTCTCATAGTTTCAGGTTGTATATTCTTAGACATCAAAGAATAGAAACCCCCCAAAAACAACATAAAATGCAAAACGACGAAGTAAGAAAATGTTAACTAAGCACATATAGTGCACTACACTTCATCAGCTTACAAACCTCGGTTGATAATTTATGCAAGCAATTTAGGACACTAAATTGACTAAACAACTACTAATACAATATTGTTTTTATCAATTTTCGTGCCAACGATCACTTTCTCTTACTTTTATTTTTCTCGACCTTCCCACTCTCGACATTCGGCCTAAGCATACTATGTTGTAGGTCAGGGTCGGGGCCAAGTTCGCAACTAACTTGTATGCAACACCATCTTGGCTTCTAACTACCCAACTGACTTTAACTTTAGCTATGGATAAAATATTTTTATTATTAATTTTCGTGCCAACAATCACTTTCTTGTACATTCCTTTTGTTTCTTTATAAAATAGGTCGCAAATTGCAATCTCCTATATTTCAATTAAACCTTCCCCGTTGTCTAATCATCTGACCTCACCTCCATGTGGATCTATTATGGCTAGTTTGCAGCCTTTTAACAAAAATTAGCTCCTTTCCTCCTTTGCGCTTTGTAGTTCGTTGTCTCTTCTTCATGTCGCTTCTCTAAAAATTCTTTCCAATTACAAAGAAACAACTTTAATTATCACTCTGCTGCTCCTAATTTATGGTTAACATGCAATCTCCTAAAGAATCAAGTTACCGAATTCCATTTTCGTTTAAGAAACCTTAATTCTTTTTATTTATTTTTATATGACATTAGATGAAAAACAAAGCTAAATATTCAAAACAATTCACAAAAAATTCTATATCAAAACATACAACTCCACATTCTCTTACTCAGTAGCGCACAAACCGCCCCAAAATCTATCAGAACATCCATTACAAATTTTACAAGATTGTCGATGCATTTTTACATGTAGTCACTGCAAGCATAAGAGTGGAATCATCAACTATAGAATTCATGAAGGTTATTAAAAGTGACATCAACAAAGGTTATCACAAAAGAAGTGTTTTCCACTAGCGAAAGTTGAAATAAAAGTTACATTTGTTTGCAACTTTAACGTTTGATACCTTCCTTGCCATCAAACCCACCTCATACTAGGAAGACAACTCAAATGCTACATACAAATATTGAAGGAGTAGAAACATCTTACCACTCATATTGTTGTATGTTTGCACATAGTTGCTTAGTATTTTTGTATATATCTTGCCATGATATTTGGTGTAAACATGCACACTATTGCGGAAAAAATATGTCCCTCCGCTTGAATTAGAAATTCAAACAATCCAAGGTGAACAATACACAACTAGTCGAGCAATACAAAATGAAACTGAGCTAAGAAATACCAAAAAGTGTTGTTGTCTTCAATCTTTAAAACGTCGTTCTTCTTTTGGGTATTGAAACATTTGAATTTGTAACATGATGTTCACTCTTTAAATGCCATGATTGCAAGGATGCGCATTCTTCAATTTCAGACAACGCTTTGATCCAGCACTGCCATATTTCCAAGGATCTTTTCACTCTCTCTCATCATAGCCATTGATCAAACTATTAAGCGAAGAATATTTTGTCAACAATCAATATTTTCCCTTGATAATAAAAAATAAAAAAAATATATATATATATATATATATATATATGAAATTCTTGCGATCGACATCCCCGGAGGTTGAACTATATACACCTATCGTCGAATTAATTTTATGTGTAATTATATTTGTTACTATATATTTTGGGTATGGAGTATGTTCTAAAACTATGTTCGTTTAGCTAAGAGTTCTTTTTTCTAGGATGTAAGGAAACAGATTAATGACCCAAAACCCAACGAGATTTGGCAGGAGCTAAAATCTACCCCCTTATGGCCCACGTCACATTATTCCAACTGGTGTGGTTCTCCTTGAATAAGAACGATGATGAGTGATTTGTAAACTGTTATGGATATTCCATTGGATAGTTTGTCATAACATATCTAATAATAATATATTAAAATTCTAATTTTTTACATTATTACAGTTTATTAAACTTCTAAATCTGAAAATTTAACTATAATTAGTCCATGCATGTGAATGGAAATTATGAAGATAAGTAGAGAATGAAAAAATAATCTCACACACACACATAAGACACAATATATGCTGAGGGAAACCCTTTCGGGAGAAAACCCAATTGGAAGGTGAGGTCGCTTCGCTCTCTTTATTCTGTCTGGAGATATGGCTGCATGTACAAAGAAGTAATGTCTACAACCCATGTGATGCTACAGTGCACATATCCTCTCTATGTGCTCTACTTCCTATCTCTCTTAGCTATGTTTGCTCAACTATGGAACAAAATGATCTCAAAAGACTGGAATGTCTCATCCTCCTCGTGGCTCGGTTATATCACAACCCGATAGTCTACTAGTGGTTAAGTTTGACTACATAAACTCTTAACTATAGTTATAATATAGACTCTTCTAGAGCCTTTTACATCAAAAACACGTGGCTAGCCCATTTTCCATGAATAATGGGGGCTGACGCGACATCCTTGTGAACTATAGATGTGAAAACAGGAAAGTCAACTTTTCAATGGCATAAATTTTGCATATGAACTCTGCTTGACACACTTCTTGCGCCGTTGGAAATATCTTTGTGTGTAGAATAACATGAAAATGTGTGGCCCTAAAGCGATAAATTTTTACCCCCAAAAACATCATTTGATGCCTCAAAATGCTCCTAAAATATTTCAAACCTTGTTTTGCCAAATTGTTCCTGCCCATGAGTTGATTCCTCCACTTTTCCCACTCTAAATGCATCAAGATGGATGACAAAAAATAGAATGATCTAGTCTGGATCAATGAGTCAGCCTGGATTCTTGGATAACTGCTAGTAATGATTTTCCTCGTTGGTGGTTTGACAATTGAATTATGATAGATTTTCCCACCTTAAAAGAAAATATATATTATAAAAAATAAAACTATATTATTACAATGTATTAAAAAAAAGGTTGGAAAATGAATTTATAAATTATTATAACTAACATTTTTCCATTTTACTTATATAAAAAATAAGATTGCAATCCATTTAGTGAAAAATTAAATATTCATCGACATAACTGAAGTTACATATATAAAGTCACCAATAAGTATAATACATTCATAGTCATTTGGCTCATTGACTACCTTCCACCTCAAAGACGTTCAGTCGAGTCCATTCGGAGCTTCATTTGGATCTGTCACCGCTTCACCTACTCCAAATTGAGCTAAAACAGTATTCGCTAAGAATGCCAACAAACAAACCAATTATACAATGGTATACCATGGCTTCCTTCATTGAACGAGTTACTTTTTTAAAGAGTTGTCACACCATGGTTGTGCGTGATATGGAAAGTGGAGACAATTAAATGTAAAGTTAATAAAGGAAGTGGGGAGTATGAATGCTAGAGAATATGAATAGAAAAATTGGAAATAACATCAAATCACAAATGGGGAGGTATTGCTTTCTTTGGAAATCAGGAAAATTTATTAGATTTAAATTTTAATTACATATTGGAATATTTATCACCAGCATCATTCAAACATTTTTTAAATGCAATAAATATAATGTTTTTAATACATAAAATATATTAATATTTAAGTAGTAGTTTATATTATTTGATATTTGGTTCTTTAAAATATAGTTATACAATTTTAAATCAGAGTATTATTTTTATTATTTAAAATATATTTTTATAATATAAATATAACTTAACATTATAAAATTTACAGGCTTAGAGAACATTGTATCTGCGAACTAGGATTTGGATCTAACAATTTTTATGGTAGTGATATGAGGGAGTTCTGGTACCCCTTCAGCGCAATCGTTGCTGGCAAAGGGAAGGTGCCAAAGATTCCTTCTTCACCAAACTTACTTTCCAAAATTCCTTCAAGAATCCTTCAACCACTCATTCAGGAGAGGGAGGAGCAGGAAAAGGGAGAAAATCAAAATCCAAATGGAAACTCTGCAGTCTCAAGAGGGAAAATCTCAACTCAATCATCCACAGTGAATTCATGCAAGCCGAAAACCAAGAAGATTCCAACTCTATAAATTGAAGATCCTAAAATAGCCACTTATAGAGAATACATGCAAGAGAATTCCATCATATGCAAGTTTATGAGCTCCTAGCCCTCAAAGAAAGTGTTGAATTAGTGGATACAACAAAAGTGGCATCCCAAAGGAGGCATCAAGATCCAACTCAGATCTATGGGTTTCTTCACAACAATATTTGATCCCCTAGAAAGAAGAGATCAAATCTTTGAAGGAGGGCCTTATTTCTTCAACTCGGTCAGGTTTTATATGAGATACTAGAAGGAAAATTTCACCCAAGAGAGGAAAGACTTCACAAGAGTGTTAGTTTGGATCAAGATCTACTCTTTGCCAACAGACTACTAAGCACCCTCATTTCTTTAAGGAATAGGAAACAAGCTCAGAGAATATATCAAAATGTCATAGGGGGCTTGATTAGGCCACAATGTCTCCTACGCTCAAATCTGCGTTTACACGGACGTCTCAGGAGCCCTCCCTGAAGCAATAAAGTTTATTTTTCATGAGGAAGAATGGGTGAAAAATATCAACTATGAGAACATACCCTTTCTTTGTCATAAATTCCATGAGAACGAGAATCTCTCCTATGATTTCCCTGTTGGAAATAATACTGAGAGGGGGGGATGAATCAGTATTATCAAGTCAAATATTCATTTTTCAAGAACAAATTATATACGCTACTCCAGTTAGTTAAACCCGCGTATATACGCAACTATGCAGAAGGAAACCCGCGTATACAAAGCAAACTTTTAATTTACTTTCTCTTTCTGATGATGATTGTTCATTTGTGATGCAGAATCAAATAACGAGTAACCAGAGATAGTAAAACAGAGCAGAAAGACAATCACACATAAGAACACAAGATATAAGGTGGAAACCCAATGTGGGTGAAAACCACCTGCTGCAATTCGTCTCTATCTTCTTTTAAATTAGAAACTTTCTTTTACAATGTACTGGTGCAGTCCTTTACCAGTACGTAGGCTTGCAACCTGCAGAGAGCTACAACCCTCTCTCATTCTCCAGCTTCTCCTGGAAGGGAGCTACAACCCCCTTTAGCTCTTGCACTAGCCAAGATACTAGTACGTAGGTGCTGGCCTATAGAAGGCTACGACCTTCTCTTTCTTCCAGGGACCATGTTTCATGAATTTTCAGACTGGATCCATAAAAATCAATCAATCATCAACAATTTCTCCAACAACCAAATTCCTTTTCACCAATTAGATCTGAATCAAGTAGATACTTCTCTGACAACTGTACCCAAAACACAGTACCAGAAACCACACACCAAAACTAAATCCAGAATACTGCAGCAATAAACAGAAGCAGCAAGATCACAATTCAAAATATATACGCTACTTTAACAACCTGAAACCTGCGTGCATACGCTTCTGCGTATGGAACAACCTGCGTATACGCGTCTTTACTTCACTGGAACTGCGTGTATACGTGCCTCCACTTCACTGAACCTGTGTATAGATCTATAAAGGATAATTCGCTCTTTTAGATATTCAATCATTAATTAATCCAGATTATCAGACTTATAGATCAAGCAAGCGCCACATATAGCAGATCAAAATCATACAAAGATACTATCATTCAAGCTTAAAGATTATGACCCATCAATAGCACTTATCCTTTTCCTTGCGCTAAGGTTCCTCCTTTATTCTGATCCAGATCTGCACCATAACCCAATTACCAGTATTCCAGATCTATCACTTTATCAAATATTCAATCATAATTCAAATGTCTCTTTGCCACAAGATCTCCTTCCTCTTTTATAGTCTTAGGCCTTCCACAATACCACGGTCCAAAACCATAACATTTCAATACCATGAACCCAATACTTGGGATCAACACTTCTGACGAGGTAACATGGTCCAAAACCATAGGTTCAAGTTCTAAGGACTAACTACCACGGACCAAAAGTAAGTTCCCCAACATATACGCGCTTTTGTAACGTATAACCCGCGTGTATACGCGTCCTCATCTAGATGAACCTGCGTATATGTCATTTTCTTCTTTCTGAGTGCCTGAACTGAGATCTGTCACCAAGGAGAGTTGCCATCAAGGACAACACCAGAGCCATAGCATCAAACTTATGCCATAATGCCAACAATCTCCCCCTTTGGACTTGATGGCAACACCAAGATCCTCCTTCATTCTCCCCCTTTATCATCAAGGGCAAAGGGCTGTGCTCCCCCTGAGTACATGCTGAAATCTCTGCCCTGCTGTGCTGACCATGCTCCCCCTCACTGTAGGCAAGATCTGCAAAAGATATTCTTCAAGACGAAACATGACATATACATCATAAAAGACCTTCCTATCACCAAAAGACTTAATACATACATCCTTCACCCAACCATGTGGGGATCAACCATCCAACTAAGTGGGGATACATCAAAAAAAAAATACATATGACAACCAAGTACATTACATCTTCATCCCAGGCATAGTTGGGAAACCAAAATAGGTCGTTACATGACATAGATATGAAATATGTAGACCAAGACTTATGAAAGTCACCAATAACTGATAGGAGCAGTATCTGTCAATCATTATTTCAGATCAGTAACCATGATTTCCTTCCATTCTCCCTCTGCAATTGTTCCACCAACAACGGCTACGAACTAGAACCAAAAGCTTCTAAGATAATGCCAACAATACATTATTAGAAGATTATTTGCCCCCCCTGAACCTGTGCCAGATGGTCTCTATCAGACCCATATCAGAAAATTTTCAACAAACCCTGTTACTTATGATATCCATCAAGCCTCCATATACGCGACTTTCTCTGCATCAACCGGCGTATGTACGCAGATCCTCCTCATGCAACTAGCGTACACCCATTTTTCTCTGAAACTGACAAGTTTAACAACAAGATGATGCATCAACTACTCCCAGCTTTTGTCTGAGATATTCAAAAGTTTCCCTGGGCAGTGGTTTGGTGAGAATATCAGCAACTTGTTCCTTAGAAGGAACATACTCCAATTTTACCTTTTGTTCCAACACTTGTTCCCGGAGAAAGTGATACTTGATTGGTATGTGCTTGGTCTTTGAATGCATGACTGGGTTCTTTGAAATGTTGATTGCACTTGTATTGTCACATAGGATGGAGATAGGTGGTGTAAAAGTGATTTGAAAATCCTGCAAGGTCTGCATCATCCAAAGAAGTTGAGTGCAACAAGATGCAGCAGCCACATATTCCACTTTAGCTGTGGATAAAGCAATCAAACTCTGTTTCTTGCTGAACCAAGATACTAATCTGGAACCCATAAAGAATGCACCACCACTTGTGCTCTTCTTGTCATCCACGCTTCCAGCCCAATCTGCATCTGTATAAGCATGAAGTGTGAGATCTGTATCT
>APFE030007421.1:251323-300883 GCA_000404065.3 Pinus taeda | reverse complement strand
CTTTTGAAAATCCTTGTTGATGAAGATATTTGTCCAAATGATAGTACCAAGCCCTTGGAGCCTGTTTAAGACCATAGAGATCCTTTTTTAGTCTGCATACAAGATTTGGATCATTCCCAAGAATGAACCCATCTGGTTGCTCGATGTACACTTCTTCTTCTAAGTCTCCATTCAGAAAAGTTGATTTCACGTCCATTTGAAATACTTTGAACTTTTGAAAGCTTGAGAGAGCTAGGAACATTCGGATGGCCTCAAGTCTAGCAACGGGAGCAAAAGTTTCATCAAAGTCTATTCCTTCTTGTTGAGCATACCCTTTACAGACAAGTCTGGCCTTGTTTCTAATTATTTCCCCATTTTCATTTAACTTAATTTTGAAGATCCATTTTGTCCCTATGACATTCTTATCTTTTGGTCTAGGGAGCAACTCTCAAGTGTTGTTCTTTTCGATCTGCTCAAGTTCTTCATCCATTGCCTTGACCCAGCATTCATATTTGCATGCCTCTTTTACATTTTGTGGTTCAGTGGAGGAGAGAAATTCCAAATAGCTTGAGGCTTCTACAATTGTTCTTCTTGTTTGTACACTTTCCTCCTTTTGCCCCAAAATTTGTGATTCTGGATGATTCTTTTGAACATACCTGGAAGGAGTTTTCTCTTCTATCCTTATTTGTTCCTCTGGCTCCTCATGGGTTTCTTCTTCATGGGTCTCTTCTTCATCATCAGTCTGATTTTGAGGGTAGTCTTCATCCTCTTCGATATTTTCATAATTTACTTGCATAGGAATGTATCCTTTTTCATCAACCACTACATCAGTGTTGTCAACAATTCTTCCAAATCTTTTATTATAACACTTATATGCTTTGTTGTGGGGAGAATAACCAAGAAGAATGCCTTCATCTGCTCTAGGTTCAAGTTTTCCAAGCTGTTCATCAGTATTCTTGATATAACATTTGCTTCCAAAAATTTTGAAATGCTTTACCGAAGGAGTCTCACCATACCAGAGCTCATGAGGAGTTTGAGTGTTGTTTACTCGAACATCTATTTTGTTGAGAATAACAACCGCAGCAAAAATGCAGCTTCACCCCAGAAGGTTGCGGGAGTTCCAGACTCATCAAGCATAGCACGAGCCATTTGTTGGACTGTTCTGTTCATCCTTTTCACCACTCCATTTTGCTGAGGAGTCCTAGCTGTAGAGAATTCCCTTCTTATTCCATGTTCTTCACAGAAATCGAAAAATTCATTTGAGGTAAACTCCCCACCTCTGTCGGACCTAAGGCACTTAATTTTGTAATCTGATTCATTTTCAACCAAGGCTTTGAAGGATTTGAATTTTTCGAATGCTTCGTCCTTGTGCTTCATAAGTCCTAACCAAACCATCCTAGAGAAGTCGTCAATGAATAATATAAAGGATTCTTCCCCTCGAGTCGACCTTGTCCTAAATGGACCACATACATCTGTATGGACTAGCTCAAGAGGCCTACTGGCTTATCCTTCCTTCTCGGGGAAGTTAGTTCTAGTTTGCTTGCCAAACTGACATGATTTTCATATGCTGTTGTCTAGAATTTCGATGTTCGGAAGACCACGAACTGCCTGGTATTTGCATTCTTTCCTTATTTGTGAAAAACTTAGATGCCCCAACCTCCGGTGCCATAACCAGTGTTCATCATCCTTGCTCAAATAGCATTGTTGTTGTCCTTCTTCAAATATGTATAAATTATTTGGAGTTCTTATGCCTTTGATTACTGTTCTTCCTGTATCAAGATCACGAACACTACACCCATCTGATCGAAATATTACCTCGGTTCCATTATCGCACATCTGACTGACACTCAATAGATTATGCTTCAAGCCATCAACATACAAAACATTTCCAGCTTTGACCTTTTCTTTCAACTGAGCAATGCCTTTTCCTTTTATGGCTGCAGGGGTATCATTTCCAAAAGAAACTTTCTTTCCCTTTTCTAAAGCAGTATATGATTCAAGTTTTTCTTTATCACCTGTCATATGCTTTGAACATCCACTGTCGATGTACCATAGATTTTCCTGTCCTTCTGCATAAAAAGCTATCCCACATCTTTCTGGTTGTGGTTCCTTTATTCTCCGTGTTCTGGTACTTGAGGTTTGTTCCTTTGTCTACCGAAACCTGCTCTTGCATTCAGAATCTTCATGACCGAAGTTATTATAAATAGAGCATTCAATTTCATTTTCAAGTGCCGAAAAGTTGTTATAGGTCCTTTTCGTAATCCCAATCATACTTCTTTGTTTTTGAACTTCTCTAGTCATGATTGTCTTATAGGAAACACATTGAGCTGCTTTGTGACCAAATTTATGGCAAGAAAAACATTGGCCATTGAAGAAACTTCTGCGATTATCAAATCTACCAGCCAAATGATTGTAGTTTCGGTTGTCATCCATTCTTGAAGAAAATTGGGAAGATTTTACTTGAGGTTGGTTGTAGCTTCTATTTGTCCTTAAGGTAGTTTATCCCTGATTTTCTTGATAGTATTTGTTCGTTCTTGATGAAGATTGTCCCTGATTTACTTGATTATTTCTATTAGGCTTTTGCTCACTCCTTCTTGCCGCATCAAGATAACTTTTGGAGGTGGAAGCTTGAGATGTTTCACCATTATAACCCAGACCTGTCTTGATTAGAGGGGAACGCTACACATTGATAATCTCATCCAGAGTTTCAGATCCTTTAACAAATTTAAAATTAAGGGCCTTTGTTTTCTCAATTTCTTTTCTAAGGCCAATAGTTTCACATTCTAACTTCTCAAGAAATTTTTCTTTTTCATCAAGTTGAAATTGCAGAGAATCAATGATCACATTCTTTTCTTCTAAACATGTTTTGAGTCTAGAAATATCTTCATAAAAACCATCCACATCTATAGCATCCAAGTAATCATCATGTTCAAAGGCCATTAAAATTTTATAGTGATTACCTCGTTCATCTTCATTTCTATTTGATAGTCCATCACTATCTTCATGAGTGTAATAGCTTTTCTTATTTGCATCCTGTTTCTTGTTCCATCTAATAGGTTCCTTCCCCTTGTCAATATTATCCTTATGAGGACATTTGGCAGCATAGTGACCTACTCTTCCACAAGCAAAACATTTGAAAGGTAACTTACCTTTGAATCTTCTAGTACCCCGTTGAAGATTTCTGACAAAATTTGATTCTTCTTCTTCTTCTGACACGTGTCCTGACTCATAGTACTCTCCTTTGCCTGAAGCCTTGAAGGCAACTACTCTCCTATCTGATGGACCTCTTTTCCTCATTTCATAAGCAGTTAGAATTCCATGCAGCTGTGACATTTTAAGGTTTTGTAGATTCTCCTTTTCTTCTATAGAAGAAACTTTAGATTCAAATCTAGAGGACAAAGATCTTAGGACTTTTTCAACCACAGTTGCTTCTTTTATTTCTTCACCCAAATTTTTCATACAATTTACAATCTCATCTACATGAAGAAAATAATTAACCACACTTTCATCATTATACATCTTTCATACCGAATCCTGAGGGTTTGAAGTTTTGCTCGTTTTACCTGATCATCTCCTTCATAGCTCAGAACAATCTTGTCCCATATTTCTTTTGCAGATTTATACTGCATAACCTTGACAAATTTTGATTGAGATAAACAACCTTATAGAGTATTGACTACCTTTTCATTTGTTTCATATTTATTCTTCTCAGCCGGATCTATAGGAGTTACTGATGGAAAAGTATACCCTGTATCTATGACATCCCAGACTTCTGTACCAAGAGATTGAAGATAGGCAGTGACTCTTACCTTCCAATATACGAAGTTTGTCCCATCAAAGATCGATGGCCTGATTGATGCTTCCCTCTCGTAGTTTCTCATGATGAAAAGATCTTCCCTCTAAGCGATCAAGCTTCTTAGAAGGACCTGCTCTGATACCAATTGTTGGAAATAATACTGAGAGGGGGGGTGAATCAGTATTATCAAGTCAAATATTCCTTTTTCAAGAACAAATTATATACGCCACTTTAGTTAGTTAAACCCGCGTATATACGCAACTATGCAAAAGGAAACCCGCATATACAAAGCAAACTTTTAATTTACTTTCTCTTTCTGATGATGATTGTTAATCTGTGATGCAGAATCAAATAACCAGTAACCAAAGATAGTAAAATAGAGCAGAAAGACAATCACACACAAGAACACAAGATATAAGGTGGAAACCCAATGTGGGTGAAAACCACCTGCTGCAATTCGTCTCTATCTTCTTTTAAATTAGAAACTTTCTTTTACAATGTATTGGTGCAGTCCTTTACCAGTACGTAGGCTGCAACCTGCAGAGAGCTACAACCCTCTCTCGTTCTTCAGCTTCTCCTGGAAGGGAGCTACAACCCCCTTTAGCTCTTGCACTAGCCAAGATACTAGTACGTAGGTGCTAGCCTACAGAAGGCTACAACCTTCTCTTTCTTCCAGGCACCACGTTTCATGAATTTTCAAACTGGATCCATAAACATCAATCAATCATCAAGAATTTCTCCAACAACCAAACTCCTTTTCACCAATTAGATCTGAATCAAGTAGATACTTCTCTGACAGTTGTACCCAAAACACAGTACCAGAAACCACACACCAAAACTGAATCCAGAATACTGCAGCAATAAATAGAAGCAGCAAGATCGCAATTCAAAATATATATGCTACTTTAACAGCCTGAAACCTGTATGCATACGCTTCTGCGTATGGAACAACCTGCGTATACACGTCTTTACTTCACCGAAACTACGAGTATACGTGCCTCCGCTTCACTGAACCTGCGTATAGATCTATAAAGGATAATTCGCTCTTTCAGATATTCAATCATTAATTAACCCAGATTATCAGACTTATAGATCAAGCAAGCGCCACATATAGCAGATCAAAATCATACAAAGATACTATCATTCAAGCTTAAAGATTATGACCCATCAATAGCACTTATCCTTTTCCTTGCGCTGAAGGTCCTCCTTTATTCTGATCCAGATCTGCACCATAACCCAATTACCAGTATTCCAGATCTATCACTTTATCAAATATTCAATCATAATTCAGATGTCTCTTCGCCACAAGATCTCCTTCCTCTTTTATAGTCTTAGGCCTTCCACAATACCACGGTCCAAAACCATAACATTTCAATACCATGAACCCAATACTTGGGATCAACACTTCTAACGAGGTACCATGGTCCAAAACCATAGGTTCAAGTTCTAAGGACTAACTACCACGGACCAAAAGTAAGTTCCCCAACATATACGCGCTTTTGTAACGTATAACCCGCGTGTATACGCATCTTCATCTAGATGAACCTGTGTATGTCATTTTCTTCTTTCTGAGTGCCTGAACTGAGATCTGTCACCAAGGAGAGTTGCCATCAAGGACAACACCAAGCCATAGCATCAAACTTATGCCATAATGCCAACATTCCCCTAGAACACCCCACCACTAACAAATCCCCAATCTTAGTAAAGGGTAGATGACCAAGGCTTCACCATAGTAACCTCCAGGAATAAGAATAGAAAGAGGACCCATGGAAAGCAATCCTCATAAAGTCAAGAAAAAAAAAATAGATTCTATATACTCGGGGAAGACCATGAGGAACAAACAAACAAAAATAATGAAAAGGACATCGGGAATAGAAGCAAGGCACCAACCCAAGCTTCCACCTATAAGGGAAGGCCAATCCTCAATGAAAACCCCAGCTCAATTGTGCAAGAAACAAAAGATATCATAATGGAGCAAGAGAATGACAATGGTGTAAATGAGGAGGATTCCATTGAAGAATTGCCAGGAAATACAAACCTTAACAAAATAGTTGATTATGGGAGAAGAAATTAATGGAAACAATACCATATGAATACCTACAGAATATAGAAAAGGCATACCTCTATTATGAGGAACTAAAACAAGTCACGCCAAAAAGGAAATACAAAGATATCAACCAAATTGTTACCAAGTCCAACATTCCAACAAACTAGTACAACCCCAAAGGAACAAGAAGAAATCACGACAGTAAACCAACCAGTCAAATCCTATAAGAGCTCAAGTCGCCACTGATTAGCAAGCCCTAGTCCTAACCCAAAAAGTTTCTTACTGAAGTTAATCTCATGGAACATACGAGGTCTGAATGGACCAACGAAATAAAGACTCCTAAACATTAGGGGATTTTTGAGGTCTAAAATGGGCCTCCTAAGAAAAATGTACAACCAAAATAAACTTTATAAGAACCAATAGAATTCAAGATGATAATGTCAACCATGGGGGATGATTCACCGTTTTTGGAGTAAAAAAGTAAAAATATTAAAAAATAATAAAATAATAAAACTACTTTTTCAACTCTTATTTTCAACTTACCGCCCTAAGGTTTTACTCAAATTTTGAGCTAGAGTACTTGTTGGTTGAAAAATTTAATTCCTCATCCAAAGAGTACCCATGTTGCATACTTTTGATGGACCTTGCTACAAGAAAAATGAGAAATACATGAAAAAACGTGATTACAACCATGTTTTTTCATGTATTTCTCATTTTTCGTGTAGCAAGGTCCATCAAAAGTATGCAACATGATTAAGGCTTTGGATGAGGAGTCAAATTATGCATACAATGATTGTTTCCACTCGAAATTTGAGTAAACCCATAGGGAGATAAGTTGAAAAAATAGTTTTTTTCTTTTTTCCCTCTAAAATTTGATGATGTCATCTAATCTTATTTTATTATTTCCACTATTATTTTATAATTTCGGAGGCCCATTTTAGACCTCAAAAATCCCCTAATGGTAGAAGATCATGATAAAAAAGTCGGAAATAGTTTTCGTCCAAGAAATGAAAGTAGTCTTAGAAGCGATTCCCTCCCTACAAAAGAAATGTTGGAAGGGTTATGAAAGTATAGGCAGTACTGCCATTAGTCAACTAATCCTCTAGAACAAAAAATGGTGGACCTTAAAACAACCATCTCATCTCCCAACATTATGCTTTTTGTCTTTCAAGTTATTGGAACTATTGAGACCCTATGTGTCACTAATATTTATGGCCCTCATCGAGTAGACAAAAAGGTCATAATGTTGGAAACCCTAAAGAAGATGCAAGAAGCTCTTCCAAGCACTCACAAGATCATATGAGGTAAATTCAACATGAGAATAAACTTGAATGAGAAAAATGGGGCCTAAAAAGGTTGGACGGAGATGCAGAAGCTTTTAAAGAAGATCAATAGATTGGAAATGGTGGATGTGGAAAATTGAAATGGACTTTTCACATGGAATAACAAGAGAGGAGGAGAGAGGAAAATAGCCTACCATCTAGATCAATTTCTCATCTTCAAATCCATCGTCTTAGTCAATTATGAAACTGAAGGAAAAATCCTCCCTTATACAGGCTCAGATCACTGGACAATAACTTTGGAGATTCAACTTATTGGCACACCTAGGAACATACCATTCCTCTTTGAGGCCTTATGGCTTGACCACCCTAAATTCCAACCCAAAATTAAAGAATGTTGGAATGAGGACGTATATCTAAGGGGCTCAAAAATGTATTACTTTCGATAAAAGCTCAATCGTATCAAAGACAAAATCAGAAAATGGAACAGGGAAGTCTTTGGGGACATTATAAAGGACAAGAAATACCTAGAAAAACAAATGGAAGAGATCCAACATCATAGTATCCTCAATGAGACCACAACTAGCCACAATAGAAAGAGAATGAATTGCAACAAAAATGGGAAACGAGGTCTAAGAAGGAAGAAAAACTTTGGTATCAAAAATCCAGAATTAAATGGCTAAAATGTGGAGAACGAAATACAAAATTCTTCTAAAAAGAAATGATGCAACATAGGAAAGCTAAAAAAATCCTATATCTCAAGAAAACTAATGGTAACATGATCACCTCTAATAAATACATCTCAGCAGAGCTCAACACTTTTTTGGGGATCTCTTATAGGAACCCAATGAGGATAGGACCCAATCCATTCAGGATATTGTTCAACGCATACCCAGGGTCTTGAATGGAGATCACAACACTATGCTTCTTAAGGAAATCACCAAGTAGGAGGTGGAGGAGGATATCATGTCCATGCTCTTGGGTAAAGCCCTGGAACCTGATGGCTTCACTACTAACTTCTTCAAAGCTTGCTAGCCCATGTTAAAGGAAGATGTTCATGCCATAGTGGAGGACTCAAGACACTATGGGTCAATTCTGGGAGATCTTAATGCCACCTTTCTCACTCTGATCCTAAAAGTAGAAGGCGTTGATTCTCCAAAGAGGTATTTCCCAATTTCCCTTTTTAATGTCATTTAGAAAATTATTTCAAAGGTCATAACAAATACACTTAAATCTCTACTTCCCCTCGTAGTCTCTCAAATCAAATCAGGCTATGTAGAGGGAAGACTATTGGACAACATAATCCTCTCTCATGAAACTATTGATTCTCTCAAGATTAACAAATGATTAGGGATGCTAATGCATCTAGACATGTCAAAGTATATTAACAAAATTAGCTGGAAATACATGAGATAAGTTCTAAAGGCCTTCAAATTTTACTAAAACTAGATAGATTGGATAATGGCTTTAGTGACTAAGGATTTATTCTCCATACTAGTCAATGGAACCCCTGCAAAACCCATTTCTCCCACTCGGGGAATTAGACAGGTTGATCCCCTATCACCCTTACTTTTCATTATAATGGCTAAAGGACTAGGAAGAACAATCACAACTTCCATGGAAAGTAACCAACTCAGTGGCCTCAAACTCCATGACAACTTGCCCACCTTCACCCATCAAGAATTCATTGATGACACCCTTCTCATGGGAGTCCCTACTATAGCAGAAGCCCTGAAACTCAAATAGATACTCAATCTCTTCTCTGAATCCTTCAACACTTCCATTAACGTATTGAAATCCAAAGTATTTTTCTTTAATGATTGTTGGGAAACCATCTCACAAAAATATAGAAAAGATAGATCAACACCTTAGAATTCAGCCTCTTCGAGGGGGCAACCTCATTTACATTACACAAATGAACAATTCTTGGATGATACAAATGACTAAACCTCCCTTCTATATATAGGAGTCTAAGGGGCCACAATATAATCAAGTCGACATAAAAATAATAACATAAGGGCACAACAATAAAAATAGTGGCTTTCTATGGGGCACACTAATAACAATATGGGGACAATAGGGGCACAATAATAACAATAAGGGATACAATGAGAATAGTAATGGGGGAATCACTAGTATTATAGGGACCTAACAATGACCCCTTACCTAGACAACAAAACATAACCAAGATCCTTGGTTTCTAAATACACTCCTTCCCATGCAAATACCTAAGGGTGCCTCTTACTAACAAAGTACTCAAGACAATGACATATGAAGACTTTCTTTCTAAGATCTAAGCCAAACTCAAAAAATGGACCTTCCGTTCCCTTAACCTGGATAGGAGGTTGGTTCTGGTAAAATTTGTCCTACATGCCATGACTCTCTATCTCTTCTTCACCCTAGCTACTCCCAAAAATGTTTTGAAAACCATGCGTAACTGTCAAAGGAATTTTCTCTAGAGAGGTCTATTGGAAATAAGAAAATGGGCTCTAGTAAGTCGGGAAAAAATTTGTAGGCCTAAATTTGTTGGAGGCCGAGGTCTCCAGGGCCCAGAAATCATCGAAAATGCTCTTAGAGCCAAAAATTGGTGGAAGTGGTTAGAATCTCCAAACACCCCTTAGGCAGGCCTATGGAAGGAAAAGTACACTCCCAACCATCAGAAAAATGATCTAGTCTGACTATAGGGATTAGTGAAAGGGTCGGCCATCTAGAATCAATGTTGGCGAAACAAACCCATTATCCAACAACACTTCTAGGAAATATGCAATGGTGAAAGCTCACTCTTTTGGGAATATTCTTGGATACAACTCCCCAAATTGAACAATGGGGGCAAACATCCTGCAAGAAGAAATGCAAGCCAAAGGAAGAACCTTGGTCTCTCACTACTGGAAAAACTCCCCCAAGGAAAACAAATGGAGAACTTAGATAGATAAAGAAGAGTGGAAAACTCTCCTAGAAGCCCTCAATTGGGAAGATTTTTGGAAGATCCTTTAAGACCGCCAAATTATCACAGATTAAGATGAAGAAAAAATGAGATGGGGAAGAAACTTAGGGGGAGTCTTCTTCCTCAAAGAGGCTTATGGATACTTAGTTGAACATGATTAGTTAGAAAGGAACCCTCGATGGATTTCCCTATGGTCAAAAAATCACTAGCTAAAGATAACCATGTTTCTATGGTTGGTCATGCAGGGGAAAATCCTTACTTGGGATAACCTTATTAAGTGTGACTTAATAGGACCATCTAGATGCATTGTGTGTGGGGACTAAGAAGAAATAATAAATTATTTTCTAAAAAATTGCAAGGTTGCCTCATATATTTGGGATTGGGGGTGTAGGCTTTTAGAACCACAAACATGAACAAAACCTCCATCCATGGTACCCTTAAAATCTTGAGACCTCACATATCTACCCATCCTACAGTTAAAAGAGCATGGGAAATATTTCCAGGAGATTTACGTTGGGTTATATGGAAAGAGTGAAATGCTTGAATTTTCAAAGACATGCAAGCTATTAAGGAAGTGCTCCTTACCAGATTGAAAACAATCATCCAAGCCTCAAACTTGGTCTCTAAGCTTCTACTGTAGCAAGGACCACCACGAGCTTCAGACACCAAAAGTATCTAGCTTTTGTAGCTTGAGCAAACCCCAAACTCTGCCACACGAATCATCTTAGTTATTCCTGACATCCTATAGAAATGGTCTCCTCCCAACATGAATGTAGACAAGCTCAATTTGAAAGGGGCCTCAAGGGGCAACCCAGGGAAAGCAAGATTTGGAGGTTATTTTTAGGAACCACAATGGGGATATTCAATGGATATACTTTGGAAAACTAGGGTTCAACATGAATAATGAGGAAGAATTCCAAGCTTTGGAACAAGGTATCGAAATCAAATGACACATTAACAACCTAGTTGGCATCCACTTTCAAGTATCAAAAGGAAGGTCAACTCTCTCGTTGATAAGATGGAAAATGAAGGGATAGATGAAAGGGAGGTGCTAAGCTCTAATGCATAGCACGACACACCTACCAACATGTTGTGTAATGATTGCGATGACATCAATCGAAAGGATATGGAGAATATTGGCCACCCAGAGTGGATCCACCTTCGCTCTCTCCAACAACAATTCTCATGATTTCAAAGGATGACGAGAATGCAGAAGGTGCTCCCAAAATATCTTGCATGCACTCTCCCTCTTAGAGCGATTAATGACCTCTTAAACAAAGGGAATGACTAGCGTAACCGCCCATCCCCTTTAAATGACTGAAACATGAATTACTTAGATGCCTGTGACGAACTCTCTATACATGTGATGGGAAGGTGCTTTGATGTTTCCATAATCATCCATGGCTTATTGAAGGAAATGAATCCCAACTCATTTCCCTACTTCGGCTAGAGTTTCCCTTCCCTAATTCTATTCTCTGCAACTTTTCTCTCTTTTCTCCTTGCCACCCACTACTCTTACCTTTTGTGCCTAGCCCTTTTCATCCCCTCTCGTATCATCACCTGTTATCCTCACCCTCCCTATGTTTGAAAGATGGTTTGACTCCCTCACTCTAGCAGAGCCTCCTCCTCTACCCAAAGGGGAAGGGTTCACAACAATGACCGATGGAGACAACCCAATATGCATCCTTGATGGAGAGTTGAGACTGTAGCCTGGAAAGCTGCTCTTAATTATCATAGTTCTATCTCACTCGAGACTAAGGAGAAAATTGACCAACTTAGGGATATGGTAAAGTAAATCTGAGAGAACACAAACAATGAATATGTGGACACCCAATTTGAATGGACATCGGACCCAGGGCTCACTAGAGCTTAGGAAAATTTATACAACCACACCATCGACCTTGCATGGAACATGAAAACCTTGTTGGGGTTAGTCATATAGGATAACAAAAAGGCCAAGAAGACTATGGAGGACAAGATCGGCTTGTTAGACACAAAATTTACAGTATGTCGAAAAGGTGCACCACTTAAAATTTGTTCCTCACGCCAAGTACTCTCCTCGGGATTAATAAAATACAAAGAACATCAGATAGGAACTTGTGGGCGAAGGGATCACCTTTCAAAACTAGACCCATCTGCAGGAGGAAAGAGTTGAAGGAGATGAATCACCAAGAGACCCAATTTCCATTTGGGAGGTTTAAATTTCAAGTTAAGTGTCATGACCAATGAATTTTGTAATATTTTGTTCACTTTACCCTGTGGTTGCTTAACCTCATTGTTCATTGGTTTAGAAAGGGTTGGGTTATGGCCAACCTAACACATTGAGTCAGCAAAAGCCACACGGGAATCTCTGCCATAATATGTTTTTCCCAAAACTATGTAATTATGAATGCAACTAAGTCTAATAAATTTATATATTCTAATCAGTGCAAAATTACAAAAATTAAACAATATTACAATTGATCTGATTTTAATACAAATTGACATGTAACAATTTTGATATATCCCTCTTTTATCTTTATGAAATAAGACAACCTCCTACTTAAATAAAATAAAATTTAATAGTGTTAGATTCCAAAACAAAAATTACACTACTAATATTTATACTACACTAGTATTTAATCTCTTTTTCCACTGCTAATTTTATTATTTTTTTTAAAATGAAAAGCGGAGAGAATTAAATGTGAAGTGGTAAATGAAGTAAAGCATATGAATGAGAAAACATAAAAAGAGAAATTGGACAGAAAATCAAGAGAATATATCTTCCTTATAAAGAAAAAGTATGAATATTGCCTTCTTAATGGAATTATTTCATTGTTTAATATTTTCGGTATGATATACAATATCTAATATTTTAATATTTTAAGTTTAATATTTCATTCTGCTGCACGTTTGCAACCCACTAGCGTTTGGTGTGAAACATATTTTGTTTGCAAATGTGGGTATTATTTCCGTCGGACTGAGCTTTGAACGCTCCTTCGCTCAGGCCCTTATGTGCGTGTCAAGAAAACTATAAATTTGGGCAGAGCAAAACTTACATACATAGAGAATAACAGAGTAGAGATTTTGGCGAGGGGGGATTTTCTTTCTTCTTTTTTGACAAGGGGATTAAAGGCTTCTTCACTCATTTTCACGACATTTGTGAATTTCTGGTTTAATATCGAAGGGAGAAGCTCACACAAAAGCGGAAAAATGCAGTTGAAATTTTTAGGGCATTTATGAGCAGAACAGTGTGGTCAGTAGTGTGAGCAATGTGGTTAGCAGTGTGAGCAGAGCAGTGAGAGCAGTGTGGGAAACAATGGGAGCAGCGAGCAATGAGTAGTGTGAGAGCAGGGAGATTTTATGCAGCAGAAGTATCAAGCAACAAGCAAGGAGCAGCAAATGCATTCAAACATGACAAAGGAACAAGAAATTTCAGAACATGTGGAGACAAATGATTTACAACAAGTGAAAATTGTCTCATCCACCAAATATGGGAAGTGGGTTTGGGTCAATTCCAAACAATATCGGGGCATTTTAAAACGAGGAATAGCCCGCCTAAAATGGGAAAAAATAAGGAAGAAATGGACTAAAAAGAAAATTACTTGAGACCTTTGCAAAAGCACTCAAACAAATCTCATCTACAAGCACGTGGCAATAAGAAGTCCAAAGGAAAAGTCATTGATGATTCAGCCTTATATAGTCCCACATCCACACTTCTCACCTAGTCATCTAATCTTTATGTGAAAGAATTGTTAAATACAAAACAAAGGTTGGAGGTTTTAGAAGCTAAAGGGTAGGAAAGAGATCATAAAATTCATATAATAACGGCTGAGAACAAAGCTTTACCAAAAAGAAATAAAGTTTTAAAAGAACAAGTGGCATTTCTACAGGAAGCTCTTCTGATAGGGAAGACAGAATGACAACGCATGAAGGTGGATGTGCAAAACATAAAGAAATCTGTAGTGGAAAGTATAGAGGTGGTGAATGTGAAATCATCTCAGTATAAAGGAAAATGATTGCCCAAATAAACAACCATGAAGAGAATGCAAGAGAAAAAATGAAAGGAGATCCCACCAAAGTTTCCAAAACTTAGGCTCAAGTTATTAGCAATTCTACTAATAAGGAAGGAGAAACAAATATTCAGGTTGACAACATGCAAGATATTGAAGGCAAGGAAAGTCAAAATAAGGTAGCAAACATAATTATTGAAGGGGTTTGTTCAGTCAATTTCATGTCTTAAAGTGCTAACATAAATTATCGACTCGAGTTTGTAAACTGATGAAGTGTGTTGCACAATATGTGCTTAGTTAACCTTGTTTCTTACTTCGTTCAGTATGTTTTTATGTTGTTTTGGGGTTTTGTTTCTTATGCCTAAGGAAATTAATCTAAGTAATGAAATTTATGCTTCTAAATGAAATCTTTTAATGCTAATGGACAAAATCTAATGAATTTAAATGAAAGAAAACATTATCTAGGAAAGCATAAAGAAAGCATGTAAAAGAAGACATGTAAAAACTTGCAATGACTATGTAATCTAATGTTTTTAAGCAATCAATTTCGGAACGATTACCTTCTTGAAATGCTGAACATGAGATGACACAATAGATAAGAAATTTAATCTAAGAAACATGATAAAAGGATGGGAGAGGAAACTAAATCATTGTCTGTTCTAAATGCCTCAAGCAATCAATTTTGGAAGAACTACCTTCTTGAAATGCTCTACATAATATTAAACAGTGAATGTAACATTTAATCCTAAGAATGCATTATAAAAACATGTAAAGGAAAAGTAACATCACTGTATGCTCCAATTCTTCAAACACAATCCAATTTTGGAAAAGAGAAAATTATTTTCTTGAAATGATTTGATTAGCATACGATTACACAGTAATTAAGAAAGTAATAAATCTTAATCTATGAAAGCAAATAAACCTTAATCTATGAAAACAAATAAATCTCACACATTGTAGATGGCCAATTCAAAAGTATGAGGATGGAAAGTTGAGAAACTCCAAATGCAAGCCTTCTTCTTTATTCAAAACATGAGAAATTCCCCAACATTTCATACAAAATTATAGGAGAAAACTTCCCCTATTTATAAAAAAATATGAGAATCTATCTCATTAATGAGAGTCCATGAATCTCTCCCTATATCTCTAAATTTACAATCAAAATAGGAAATGATAAAACACGTCTTTTTAAAGTTTCAATACAAATAGGAAATGAGACACATATCTTTATGATCCCATGATCTTTTCCACTCAAATTCGAATTTGATTTTTGGAGGCCACATAAAGGTCTTTTAGAAGCTCCCTTTTAACCTATACATGTCAAAAATTTCATCCCACTTGTTAGATATAAGCATATGCGCATTATTTTCTAATTTTTAACCATAAATTCATTGAAAAACTGCTAAGAATTAATAAAGTTTGGAAAAACATAAATGTGACCCAATAATGATAATGGTAAGGTAAATGTAATGAAATAGAAGTGGAGTGAAGGTGACAATATGGAAATATAAGTGAAAATGTAATGGAAGTGAATGACAATTTCAAGGCCCAACATACCCCCCAGCTGAAGATATTGCATGTCCTCATGCAATCTATTACATTAATTCATTTTTATCCTTGAGCTTTGGCTTAACTTTACATGATATCATTTGCTAACTTCATACTTTTGCGAAGTCTTTTAGTTGAATTGCAACATGGTTGGTTCTTGTGTTACAACCATATTTTGTTGTTGCATTCATTTTTTATCTTTGAACTTTGCATAATGATAATTTGATTATTGTTGCAAAGTATATCTTTATTGGATTGCATCATAGTTGGTTCTTGTGTGACAACCATGATTATTGGATTGCATCATAGTTGGTTCTTGTGTGACAACCATGATTGTGTTTGTATCCAATTATGTTTTTAGTACTTTTGAAAAATCTTTGTATGCTCATAATAATAATGTAATAGTTAATATCTTTTGAAAGTATGTGGGCTTTTGAATGTGATATGAATATGGAAAAATATGAATATGAATGTGTTCCCCCCACAACTGATGATATTGGCAATTTTATGAGATGAGGAAGAGAAATGTTTTTTTTTTTTTTCCAAAAATTATCATTCTAGCTTTTCAAGGAATTTTATGGTAAAAAGTTAAAAAATGACATACCTTAACTTACCCTTTGGAAATGGATAAGCTGCATGTGTGGTGGCTACAAAATTCTGATCATAATATTCTTCAAGTGGTTGGACAAGTCATGGAGAAAAGAGTCAATATGACTTTTTATTTCTTTTATTAAAACTTGTTGAATTTGTTGCAGAATGGTGTTGCTTCTGTTGCGGCCATCTGATTCCGCAAATGTTATTTGTTTCTGCAGCTATTATTGGATTCTACAGTTGTCAGCTGATGCCGCAGCTGCATGTCTTCTACATTTTCTCCAAAAAACTGAAAATAATAGTCTTCATGTCTTCAAAACTCATTGGCACAATTCATGCTATGTGAATAGATGTTCTGATGTTGAACATAACATAAAATTGTTGACTTAGTGGCCATTAATGGATGCCACTAGTCAACACGAGAACTCTCACTGTTGATGACAAAGGAGAGTCAAGATGCCCAAACACATCTTGCTAAGTATGAATAATTTTGTTGTTGTCGAGTACCTAAAAGATCCGATGAACATGGGACATTGATGTATTCCCATTGTTCATCAGCATGAAGACTTTCCATTAAGCAATGCAAACCTCGAGGTGTTTTTGCAAGGATTTTAGACTCAAAGGAATATGGACTCAATAATTTGCATTGAAGCGGGGTTTAATTGCGAAATGAAAAGAATATGAAAAGGAAAATGAAAATGGAAAATGACAATGGAAAATAATAATGACAATGGGAAATAAGCATGACAGTAAGATTCTTGCTTTTATTTGTGGAGTAGACGGAAAGTGTATGTGAATGAAGGAAAATGAACAACTGACTCTTGCTGGGAAAAATGAATGTGACTTGCTTTGAATTGCTTGTTGGATTTATAATTCAAAAGGGAGAAAAGGTAATGGTTTTGATGGATATCAACATGGATTTGTTCTTATGTTTCTCATGGAATTGGTTCTTTGAAGACCAATTGTGCGCACAATTAGTTTTCTTCAATGATCATTCAATCATCCCAAACCTGCAAAAAAAAATTGACATAAAGAACATAAGTTTGTTCAAAAAGAAATGATCAGTTCCTTTCTAATTCTTACACAAAATGTCAAATGAAACAACTTAAGGAAAATCAAAAGTGTTATATTCAGTCTAATTCATGATATTGATAACAATCCATTTTTAAGAAATAACCATCAAAAATAAATTAACTCCCTGTTGTCGGATGACTTAATGCACTGTGCTCAGTAAAACGATTGGCATCACAAAGATTCGTTGTGTCCTACAAGTTAAAACTTCATAAAAAAATACACAACAACAATATTAATGCTAAATGTTCAAAAATCATTTAAATAATTTTCCAATTGTTCCGCAAGCCATTATTGAACATCCCAAAAGAACCAGAGAACTGAGGTAGAGTGTTCAACTGTCGATATGCAATCTCGGATATATAAGTTGGCACAAGAGTAATAGCTAATCTGATTCCAAATCCATCAAGTAGACGGGTCAATACCATTAACAATACAATTGCATCATGCAAGTCACAGTCAAGATCAACAAATTGTGCAGAGGATGAAAGAGACGGAAGTTTAAATCAATTTGGATTCTTTGATCACATATCATATGGATTAAATGCCACAACAGAATTTCATTTTGAGTTGCATTCTTCCACCTTGCTAAAAACCATTCACTGTGTATATATAAAAATCGTTTTTTTCTTCTCACGTAGACAGCGAAATAGGGCTCTGAAAAACCGCAAAATTCTCTCAATTGGTTGCAAAATCCAGAAAATAGTTTCTGGGTTACCTAACTTCTCCTGTTCCGGAAAAAACCCACGTCTTGGATTTTGCTAATTTGCCCTATTTTATTCAGAAAATGTGTTTTAAAATATTTTTTCAAAATAATTACGTTTTCTAGAAATGTTCCGACAACTAAAATCAATTTCTAGTGGTTGGATTTTTAATTTGTAGGTTTTGAAGGTTGGGCTTGGGGCCACGTGGATGTCTTCCAGCAAAAGAAAATGGAAGATATAACTATATCAATCGTCCTATGAACAATTCTGGGGGAAAGTTCATGGCTAGATGTTAATATAATAGATTGGAAAATGACATTTTTTTCAACATTCCAAAGCTGGCTATTTTGAATTCAAGCAAGAGGTATGCTTAAAATGAAACTCATTAGCTCTGAACCTACTAATGATGTTCACTGTACTTCAACTTTCCCTTTTGAGGCATGCTAGTTTTCATCTGTCCCAAATGGCATAGAGTTTTTTGTATTCCACTTAACATGACTTTACAGCCCCTAGAGTTATAGCGAAGTATAAATAGATGGTACACAGGAAAAATTGCAAGCATGATTAAAGAAACTGGTGTCACCTGAACAAAGCCATCCAACTTTCCAATTCATCACGAGGTTGGAATTGTCTTCGCAATGAAGCTAACAAAGGAGGAATGGGATTTTGTGCCCTCCTATGAGGGGAGGTAATACTTTCATGGCCCATTATACACAACTTCACAATAACAAAACCATAGCACAAAGAAAATTAACAAGGTTGACGCACAGTGGATGACTTGGAAAAAGCTATTGAGGCACCCAAACTCAAAGCATTTTCTCCAACTGTCTAAAGCTGGAATTTAGCCAGGGAAATCAGATTTGGGTGGATATTTCTCCTGAAGATTAGAGAAATCGGATCATGGCCGCAACTGTGCATTAAATCTGTAAAATTCGTTTTTCTCACGTAATCTCGAAACTAAGGCTCCAAAGAATCATAAAATTTGCTCAAACAGTTGTGAAATTTGGAAAATCATATTTGGGTTACCTAATTCACCCTGTTCCTGGAAAAACCCATGCCTTGGATTTTTCTAATCCTCCTAAGTTTGCTCAGAAAATGCGTTTTAAAAACGTGTGTCTGAAATAGTGCGATTTCTGTCATGCTCTGGCAACAAAAGTCGATTGCTGTAGATATTTGTCAAGATTTCTTACTCATTTCATGAACAAAAAGCCTGATTTTCTCATGGACAGATGGGTTTTCATGATTTTCATTGATCACCTACCAAAATTTAGTAAAGCTCTGAACTGGTCTTGAAGTTAAAGAAGTGATCTGCTTATAGATGAAGTCATGTATCTCGAAAAAAAAAAGAAACAAACCAACTCCTGTAGATGATGTAAAAGAAGAGCATCCAAACTGGTTCGCACACCCTCGCAAAGCCCTTAGAGAGCCCTCTGGCTGGTCATTTGAAGCATGGTTGAACGAGTGTTTTGGAGTTGGCTTTGATAGCAGATGTGATCACTGGTAAGAAATAGCGAATAAAATAGAGCCAAATTTCTTATTTGTTCGATGTCTTCAGTTATTGAGCTTGCTCTCATTTCCGAGTTATTTAGGAATCTGCAGATACATAAGAACTCAAGTTCTGTTGGACCTCGCGATCACCAGAATCATCACAAAGGTGCTAACCAGCCATCAAAATACTATTTGTTTTGCCTCCCTGCGCCATTGTTGTATTTGTTTATGCATTCTCTTCCCTTAGCCTTACAATGATTTATGAATGGTTTTTTTTTTATGCTTTGTTTTTATTTTTTGTGATTTGTTTTGTTCTATGCGTTTCATTTTTTTCTTTTGGTCTATATTTTTAAATGATTTTTTTTAATGTTTTGTTTTTATTTTAATTTTTTAATTTTAATTTATTTTTTTAATTAAATTTAAAAATAAAGGTTTTATTTAGCAATTAAAAAAAAAAGATAAATAAATTAACTATGCAATTTTATTTTATTTCAACAAAGAAAAATAATTTGTTTTAAGAAAATTTGAGATAAGAGAAATTGAGATGGAGATCAAAATTTAGGTAATTTTTTTTTTTACAAGGAATAGTTAATTTAGATCTCCTAGTCATTTTTCAGATTTATGAATTTTATTACAAAATTGAAAAGCTAACTTATTCAATTTCCTTTTTGATCTTCCAGGTCACACAAGGCACAAGAAGAGAGCATACTTGGGAATTTTTTTTTAGATGTAAAAAATAAGGTCCCCTAATTACACTTCCCTAGCAAGAGTGCCAAAATGTTTAGTCAATCTAATGTCTTAAATTGCTAACATAAATTATTGACCGGGGTTAGTAAATTGATGAAGTGTGTTGCACAATATGTGCTTAGTTAACCTTGTTTCTTACTTTGTTGAGTATGTTTTTATGTTGTTTTGGGGTTTTGGTTCTTATGCCTAAGGAAATTAATCTAAGAAATGAAAGATATGCTTCTAGATGAAATCTTTAAATGTTAATGGACAAAATCTAATGAATTTAAATGAAAGAAAACATGATCTAGGAAAGCATAAAGAAAGCATGTAAAAACTTGCAATGACTGTGTAATCTAATGTTTTTAAGCAATCAATTTCGGAAGGGTTACCTTCTTGAAATGTTTAACATGAGAGGACACAATAGATAAGAAATTTAATCTAAAAAGCATGATAAAAGGATGAGAGAGGAAACTAAATCATTGTCTGTTCTAAATGCCTCAAGCAATAAATTTTGGAAGAACTACCTTCTTGAAATGCTCTACATAAGATTAAATACTGAATTTAAAACTTAATCCTAAGAAAGCATTGTAAAAACATGTAAAGGAAAACTAAGATCACTATATGTTCTAATGCTTCAAATACAATCCAATTTTCGAAAAGAGAAAATTCCTTTCTTCAGATGTTCTGATTAGCATAAGATTACACAATAATTAAGAAAGTAATAAATCTTAATCTATGAAAAAAAAAAACTTAATATATGAAAACAAATAAATCTCACACATTGTAGATGGCCAATCCAAAAGTATGAGGATGGAAAGTTGAGAAGCTCCAAATGCAAGCCTTCTTCTTTATTCAAAACATGAGCAATTCCCCAACTTTTCACACAAAATGATAGGAGAAAACTTCCTCTATTTATACAAAAAGATGAGAAGTTGTATCATTAATAAGAGTCCATGAATCTCTCCCTATGTCTCTAGAGTTATAATCAAAATAGGAAATGATAAGACATGTCTTTTTAGAGTTTCAATACAAATAGGAAATGAGACACGTATCTTTATCATCCCATGATCTTCTCCACTCAAATTCGAATTTGATTTTTGGGAGGCCACTTAAAGGTCTTTTAGAAACTTCCTTTTGACCTACACATGTCAACAATCTCATCCCACTTGTTAGGTATAATCATATGCACATTATTTTCTAATTTTTAACCACAAATTCATTTTAAAAATGCTAAGAATTAATAAAGTTTGGGAAAACATAAATGTGACCCAATAATGATAATGGTAAGGTAAATGTAATGAAATGGAGATAAATGTAACGAAATAGAAGTGGAGTGAAGGTGACAATATGAAAATATAAGTGAAAATGTAATGAAAGTGAATGACAATTTCAAGGCCCAACAGGGTGAAAGACTATGGGAAAAATGAATGTACTCTTGACCTTGCAGGAGACTTCTTGAAAGACAAGTTGCTATGGCAAGGACAAATATGCAAAGCATGGAGGGTGGGTAAGTTTAATGAGGAGAGAGCCACGCCCATAAAATTCATTATGCCTAGCTTGCATGATAAATATATCATTCTAAGCAAGAAACATCTCTTGAGGGGTTCTCGTTTTTTCCTAGAAGAAGATTTAACTGTAAAACAACAGGAGGAAAGAAGGGAGGAAATTTTAAAGGTTAGGAAAACAAGAGATGAAGGAAAGAGAGCATTGATTTATAAAGGCAAACTATGATAGTGCGATTTGGACCTCCTTCCATAATAGAGCAGCAAGATGGTAATAAAGAAGAAGCAACAAACTCTTCAACAAGAAATCAGAAAGCAGGGTCAGTATGGGAAAGAAGGGACAAAGACTCAAATGTGAGTGTTGCATGTCAAAATAAATAACAATCAAGTCATACCCAGGTTTCTTTAATATTAGTTTGTTGGAACTACATAGTTTACCCATGGAGACGAGGACCTGGGTTAGGGCCTATTGCAGAAGATAAAGACATAATTTGCCTCATAGAAACACATGAGCATGAAGGGTGCAAGACACACTTGTTTGAAGGATACTGGAAGATGGCAGTGTGGAACAAAGCAACAGGGAATGGCAAAGGGCATGACGGTATCATGGTTTTAGTAAGGGAGAAAGAAGGTCGTCCCATTCAATTAGAGAAAGAAGACTCAAATAAGCAATTCATTTGGTTTAAAATATCGGAAAATGTAAACCACACCACAATTGCAGCATGCTATTTTTTGCCGCAGGTTTAAAAAATATACAAAGGTAGAGGGCTTGACCACAAAGATCCATTTGTAGCCTTAAAAGCAGATGTTGAACCATATTCACACCTAGGTGAAATCCTTATAGTGGGTGATTTCAATGCTAGGACTACAAGTGAGCAAGATAGCATTCTTTGTTGTAAAGATGATTGTGACCCTATTTGGATTACAGAAGAAAGTAATCATCAGGGGGAAAGAATTTCAGAGGATAAGGGCTACAATCTCTTTGGTGAAAAATTTCTTACTCTATGTGGGGCCTTTGATTTAGTCATTTGCAATGGCTTGACTAGATAGGCAAAGTCTGGTAATTTCACTTGCAATACTTACAATGGAGCAAGTGTGGTAGATTATGTAATTTGTTCGCATGATTTGTGTGATAAAATGGAGCAATTTTTTATTGGAGATTAGCTAGGGGATTTGAAATCAGATCAAAATCTAGTTTATTTATGTTTCTCTTGGATTGGAAAGAAACAATTAGAGCCAAAAATTCAGCATGTCTAATAAAATCTCCTATAGGGCAGAATTCTTTTGACCAGAGAAAATTGTAATACCTTCAAATTGATGCTAGAGAGGCTCTTCGAGAAGGAGAAAATTACAATTCACAACCTTCATAGTCATGAATTAACAAATTTAATTCAATGCACACTTGCAAAGTGTAAACCAGAAAAAAATTAAGAAGTCTAAAACAAATTGCTTTCTGATTAATGCTTGGTTTGATGAGGAATGAAAAAAGGCAAGGAGAATGTGGAAAGAGTCAAACAAGGATAACATAAAGCTCAAAGATTACAAGCAGTCATTAAGAAAGAAAAAGGCTAATTTCATGGTTTCAAGGATGGAAGAACTAATCTTCCTTGGGAAAAATAATCCCAAATTATTTTGGAAGGAGCTCCAACTGAAAAAGATACAAATTGGAAATAATAATACAGCTTCTAAATGGTTTGACTATGCAAGACAACTCTATGAGAAGGTTCCCAAGGTTGAACGTCCCCCCTTGGTCAACACTGATACTGAACTCTTCACAGTACAAGAGGTAGAGATGGGTATCAAGAAGTTGGGTGTTGGAAAAGCAAAATACTTAGCTGAACTCCAAGCAAAATATCTAAAGTGGGGCTCAAAGATTCTTTCACCTCACATTACAAAAATCTTCAACAACATCATACAACAAAGGCTCCCCATAGATTGGACAACTAGTCTGGCAATACCTCTTTTTAAGCGCAGTGACGTCAATAATCCCTCCAATTATAGAACCATCATGATAAACCCTTTGTTTGCAAAGCTATTTGGAAGCATAATAGAAAACAAAATTAGCAAGTGGGCAGAAGAAAGAGATAAGAGTGCTAAAGTGCAAGCAAGTTTTAGACCTAAACATTCCACAGTTGATCATTGTATAACTTTAAGGCACATCATTGAAAAAGTTTGGGAGAAAAAGGAAGAAGTCTTTTGTTTCTTTGTTGATTTCAGAAAAACATTTGCTTCGGTTCCTAGGGATAAGCTTTGGCACAGCATGGAGGAACTTGTGGTCCCTAAACATTTGAGAGCAGCTGTGCATAAGCTGTATGAAGAGATGAAAGTCAAGATCAGAACTTCAGTAGGCATTTTTGAAAGTTTTAGTAGCAATATCGGGGTCAAGCAAGGTTGACCACTGTCTCCTACCCTTTTTCATTTATATATCAACAAGCTTGAGGAGTGGTTAAATTCGCAAGGGGGTGATGGTATCTATTTGGGCAAGTTTGTTATAAGGCTTCTTTTCTATGTAGATGACCTTATTTTGATTCTTAAATTGGCTCTTGGTTTGCAAGAGAACTTACTGTCCCTTGAGCATTTTTGTAGAAGTGTGGGGATGCAAGTCAATATCAGCAAAATGAAAGTAGTGGTCTTCTCTAAGAAAGGAAAACATAACCAGCATAAGTTCTACTTTGAAGGCAACATTCTGGAAGAAGTTGCAGATAACAAATACCTCAGAATTAACTTCAACAAAAATATAAGCTAGAATGGTTGTAGAAAGAAAATAACTTTGGGGGGTTGGAAAGCATTTTATGCTTTTCAAAATAGGTGTAGAGAGGTAGAGTTATGGGATTGGAAAACCATTCAAACTCTTTTTGGGCTTCTAGTGATTCCGTTGATTCTCTATGGTTGTGAACTATGGGCTAGTAGTACATTCGACATGTAGTGGAGACAAATTGAGAAAATTCAAAAGAATTTGATTACAAACAAATTAATATTAAAAGTGCAGTTCCTTACGATATCTTGTTAAGTGAAACAGGGACTGCTCCTATTGAAGCAATTGCTATGGTGCGAGTCATAAGGTATTTAAAAAAAATTGAGCAAATGGAAGAGGGTAGATGACCTAAGGTTGCCTTTAATGATAGATTGTGCAAGAGCAAAAAAACTTGGATGCAGCAAAATAACAAATGGTTTAGTAAATGGGGTATTTTCTTGAATGAAGTTCCCATAAACAACAAAGAGATAAAAGATTTTGTTATGGAAAAGTTCCACAAACATACTTGGGATAAGGAGCTAGGAAGAAAGAAAAATTAATAGATTGAAGTGTTTATGATGGAAATAATACTAAGAGAGGGGTGAATCAGTATTATCAGATCAATAATTTTATTTCTCAAACAGATTTGTATATGTTACTTCAGTGAAGTGAACTAGCGTGTACACGCAACTATGATTAGAGAAACCATCGTATATCCATAGAACTTGTGATTTAGACAATTTATCATGTGTTGATCTTAAACCAGTAGATCAATAACTTATTAGACAATGTAGTAAAAATATAATAAAGCATCACACATAAGAAACACACATGAAAACCAAGATTTAAGGTGGAAACCCAATGTGGCTGAAAACCACCTGCTATTGTCATCTTTGTCTTCTTTTAATAATAAGAAAATCTATTTACAATCTTGTACTGGTGCAAACTCATACCAGTATGTAGGCACCCACCTATAGAAGGCTACAACCTTCTCTCATTTTCCAGCTTCTACTGGAAGGGAGCTACAACCCCTTAGTTCTTGTACAAGCCAATATGTTTACTAGTACGTAGGTGCCAACCTACGGATGGCTACGACCTTCTTTCTTCCTCCAGGCACCACGTTTCACGAATTTTCAGACTGGATACTCCTGGATCACAACACCGCAATCTGAAAGCCATGTTTCATCCAATTTTCATACTGGACCTATTAGTAACATTGAAGCTCAAAATCAATGATCACTACAATACAACCATCAAATACATCTGCATCAACCAATCACTGAAACCCAATCATCAATCTCTGATATAACTAAACCAATCAACCATTGAAACCTCTGAACCTCTGAATCAAACACTCATTGAACCCCTGACACAACTGAATCAACCATTCATTCAAACTTAATCAAATTCAACCAATCAACTGGAACAGATAGATTACTGTAACCAGTACACAAATTTGAACCCAAAACACTGCATCATCATTCAGAACCAACTGTAACCTCAAAAACCATGCTTCAAACTGTATACGCTACTTGGTTGAACCCAAACTACGTGTATGCGCTACTTCCATTAATCAAACCTGCATATACCTCCAAAGCTATTGCAAACATAGATTTTTGAATCAAGTCTGTACCAACCAGCAATATACTGAACATCTATTGTCAATTTACAGTTCTTTACACAGGCAGCAATAGAGATCACTTCTTCTCACTTATACAATCAATCTATCAAATATCAAATTCCTTATTCATTCAGATCTAAGAAGACTTCATTGACAGACAATAGTAAAATAACAGCACTGATATGATAGATCAGTCATCCTTGAACATCAAGATTTTCTTTTTCATACACTACTTGAAAGAGCTGAACCAGCGTACAGACCTACAAATACTTACTTATGACTTCGCTGCAATTCCTCACTTCAGACATACCCAGATCATCACATATAAAGGATAAAACATGTGTCAGCAATTAGATCTAGCCCATCAATTATCAGATCACATAATAATAAGTCATCATGATCTTGATCCATCATTAGATCTCATCCATCATCAAACACTTAGGTGCATATTTAGTCTAGATCAAAAAAAGCATCTGAAACCCATAACATGCATATTTTATTTTGATCTAACACTTCATAAGATATTCATTACTTGTGCACTTAGCCCTTTGATCTTCTCCTCCTTATATACTTAGATCCTTTGTCAATACCTTGGAACAAAACCACTTAAGACCAATACCTTGGACCAAATATTGGACCAAAATACCTTGGACCAAATACCTCAGACGAAAACCTTGGTTGTCCAACATGTACGCGCTTTTCCTCCTGTGGGAGTGCATGTATACGTATAATCTGGTTTTGTTCTATGGACCAGCGTGTATACGTTGTTTTGACTAAGTGGACATGCGTATACTTCTTAAACTACTTTACATCAACCTTTTCCTTTACCTTCTTTATTCTAATTAGTAGAACTTAGTTCCATCTTCTTGTTCTGCTGTACCGGTGCCCCGTTACCTCTGAATAGACCCGTTACACTGTAATTTTCCATATTACTTCTGAAATGATTCCTTTGAACTGCCCTACATTTTGTCACATCTATAAACCCAACTGCCATGCATTCTGTCACCTCTGATATCTCTCCTGTAGATTCATCAAGTTATGTAGATTCATCTAGTTACCATATACAAGCGAGTTGTTCTACTACAAGTGGGTTTCTGTCAAGTACAACACATGCATCATAATGCCAACAATATCCCCCTTTGGACTTGATGGCAACCATGTTTGTATTGATTACTGCGAGCTGTAGAAATTGTTATAGATAACAACCAACACCCAAAATACTCTCCCCCTTTGACATCAAGGGCAAAGTGCGGACTAAGATATTCTCCCCCTTTGATATTAAGGGAAAAGCGTTGACCAAAGGGAAGGCTTTCATATCTCAATAGTTGAATATAAACATTGATCATGCTCCCCCTAGGCACATGCTGAATTCGCTAATTAAACTCCCCCTTTGTACATGTTGTGATGCACTAAACCGTCCATGCTCCCCCTGAGCACATGTAGAGTCTACAAAATTTTTTTCCAAAAGAATAACATGTCTCTATAACTCAACTATGTGAGTTTGACCTTCCTATCACCAATGAATCATACATACATCAATCTCCCAACCAAGTGGTGATATAGCAAATTTGACTCATTGACCCAACCAAGTGGGGATATACCAATTGTTTATACATGACAGAAATACAATAAATATTACATCATCCATCCCATGCAAAGTGGGGATACAAATTACATCATTTGTCCAATAGAACTCATTCAAATGTATGAGAATTCATATCACACCATAGACTTTTACATGACTTAAGAAACAAATGGTATAAATATCTAAAGCCATAGTTGGACTCAGAAACCATAATTCCAACAATGCAGAATGCATGTGAAGGCTGATGCTCCCCCTGAACCTGTGCTACCTATGCATTTTAATCAAGGCATCTTTGTTAGTCAGATTAAAATTAATGAACAAAACATATCGTTAGACTATAATCATCAACATCAAACAGAGCACCCATATAAGAGTTTGACCCACTGTTTTTCCTGTCAGAAAAACATATACGCTTCTTCAGCCACAGAAACCCGTGTGTATACGTGAATATACTTCATGAAACCCACGTATAATAATATTTCTCTGAAAATATGGATTTAACAGCAGGATGATGCAACAACTACTCCCAGTCTTTGTCTGAGATATTCAAATGTTTCTCTGGGCAATGGTTTAGTGAATATATCAACAACTTGTTCTTTGGAGGGGACATACTCCAATTTGACCTTATGCTCAAGCACTTGTTTTCGTAGAAAATGGTACTTGATGGGTATGTTCTTGGTCTTGGAGTGCATGACTGGATTCTTTGAAATACTAATGGCATTTGTAATGGAGATGGGTGGAGTACGTGTAATCTGAATGTCTTGCAAAGTTTGCATCATGCAAAGTAGTTGTGTGCAGCAAGATGCAGCAACCACATATTCTGCTTCAGCTGTAGATAAAGCAATTGAACTTTGTTTCTTGCTGAACCAAGACACTAACCTGGAACCCATATAGAATGCTCCACCACTAGTACTTTTTCTATCATCAACACTTCCTGCCCAATCTACATCTGTATATGCATGAAGAGTAAGATCTGCATCTCTAGGATACCATAGTCCAAAGTCCTGAGTTCCTTGAAGGTATTTGAAAATTATTTTGACTGCCTGAAGGTGTGATTCCTTTGGATTTTCTTGGAATCTTCCAACTATTCCTATTGCATGCATGATGTCAGGTCGGGTACCTGTTAGATAAAGCAGACTACTAATCATGGATCTGTAAGTTGGTTGATGTATTGTTGTTGATTCATCATTTGAGATGAGACTACATCCTGTTACCATTGGAGTACATACTGGTTTATAATCTTCCATTTTGTACATTTTCAACATCTGCTTGAGATATTTGGTTTGTGAAAGAAAAATACCATCTTTAGTTTGCTGAACTTGTAGACCAGAAAAATAGGTAAGTTCACCAAGCAAGGACATTTCAAATTCTTGCTGCATTACTGAAGAAAAATTCCGACTCATGGATTCTTCATTGCTACCAAAAATGATATCATCAACATAAACAATAATAATGATCAATTTATCATTTTCAATCTTTGTATATAAATTTCTATCTGCAGAATCTTTTGTGAAACCTTGTTGGTGTAGATATTTGTCAAGGTTGTAATACCAAGCCCTTGGAGCCCATTTCAAACCATAGAGAGCCTTTTTGAGTCTGCATACAAGTTTTGCATCATTTCCAAGAATGAATCCTTCCGACTGTTTAATATAAACTTTTTTTCCTAAATCTCCATTAAGGAAGGTTGATTTTACATCCATTTTCTATACTTCAAATTTCAAAAAATTAGAAAGAGCAAGAAACATTCTTATGGCTTCAATTTTGGTAACAAGTGCAAAGGTTTCTTCAAAATCTATACCTTCTTGTTGAGCATACCCTTTACAAAGAAGTCGGGCCTTGTTTCTAATGACTTCTCCATTTTCATTCAGCTTGTTCTTGAATATCCATTTAGTTCCTATATTTTTATCATGAGGTCTAGGAACTAATTCCCAAGTGTCAATTTTTTCAATTTTCTCAAGCTCTTCATCCATGGCCTTGACCCAACGTTCATCTTTGCATGCTTCATTTACATTTTGAGGTTCAGTGGAGGATAGTAATGTCAAATAGCTTGAAGTCCCTGTAGTAGTTCTTCTTGTATGTACACCAACCTCCCTTTCTCCTAAAATTTGACTTTCTAGATGATTTTTCTGAAGATACCTGGATGAAGTCTTTTCTTCTACCATTATATCTTTTTCTGGTGCTTCATTGGTTTCTTCTTCAATATAATTTTGATTTGATGAGGGAAAGTAATCCCCATCTTCCTCATTGTCATAATCTTCTATTGATTTTATCTGTTTTGGATTTCTACATGCTTCATCAACTACAACATTAATGCTTTCAACAATTTTTCTAAGTATTTTATTATAACATTTATATCCTTTACTTCTGGAGGAATAACCAAGAAGAATCCCTTCATCTGCTATGGGTTCAAACTTACCAAGTTTTTCATCAGTCCTTTTGATGAAACATTTTCTTCCAAAAACTTTAAAGTATTTTACAGTAGGAGTCTTACCATACCAAAGTTCATGTGGAGTTTGAGTGCTATTTACCCGAATGTTTGCTTTATTGAGAATATTCATGGCAGCAAATGCAGCTTCACCCTAAAAGGTTGCAGGAGTTCTAGATTCATCTAGCATAGCTCGAGCCATTTGTTGAACTGTTCTATTCATCCTTTCTACCACACCATTTTTCTGAGGAGTTCTTGTCATGGGGAATTACCTTTTTATTCCATGTTGCTCACAAAATTCAAAGAATTCATTCGATATAAATTCCCCTCCTCGATTAGATCCAAGGCATTTGATTTTTTGATCTGATTCATTTTCAACCAAAGCTTTGAAGGCTTGGAACTTTTCAAATGCTTCATATTTATGCTTTAAAAGACCTATCCAACACATTCTGGAAAAATCATCAATGAACAAAATAAATTATTCTTCTCCACGAGGTCACTGTTTCCTTGTTGGTCCACATAAATTATTATGGATAAGTTCAAGAGGCTTACTAGCTGACCCTTCTTTTTCCATGAAGTGAACTCTGGTTTGCTTACTGATTTGACATGGTTTGCATATTGTATTTTCTGGGATGTTGATATCTGGAAGATCATGAACAACCTTGAATCTGCATGCTTTTCTTATTTGAGAAAAGCTTAGATGTCCCACTCTTCTATGCCACAACTAGTTTTCATCATTTTTGCTTAGATAACACTGTTGTTTCCTCCTTTGAGTATGTATAAGTTGTTTGGAGTTCTTGTACCTTTGATTACGGTCTCTCATGTATCAAGCTCATGAACAACACATCCGTTTGATCAAAACACCACTTCATTTCCTTGATCACACATTTGACTGACACTCAACAGGTTATGTTTTAATCCATCTACATACATAACATTTCCAACATTAACCTTTTCTTTCAAGAAAACAAAACCTTTACCTTTTATGACAGCTGGAATGTCATTTCGAAATGAGACATTCTTTTCCTTTTCTAAGGCATTATATGAGTGAAGTTTCTCTTTGTCACCTGTCATATGCTTGGAGCATCCATTGTCGATGTACCACTGATTTTCTTGTCCTTCTGCATACAAGGCTATATAACATCCTTCTGTTTGAGATTCTTTCCTTCTCCATACCTTGGGATTTAATGGCGTTTGCTCATTTTGAGGTGTTTGCCAAAATTTGCTCCTGCATTCAGATTCTTCATGACCAAAGCTGTTACAAATTGAGCATTCTATTTCATTTTTAAGAGGATAAAAGTTATTATAGGAACTTCTCTTGATCCCTGTTACATTCCTTTGATTTCATGCTTCTCTAGTCATGATGGTTTTGTAAACAACACATTGAGAATCTTTGTGCCCAAAATTATGGCATGAAAAACATTTCCCGTTAAAGAAACTTCTGCGATTATCGAATCTATATACCTGTTGATTGTAGTTTCTATTGATATTCATCTTTGGTGCAAATTGAGTGTGATTTTCCTGAGGTTGGTTATGGCTTCTATTGATATTCATCCTTGGAGCAAATTGAGTATGATTTACCTGGTGATCAACTTTATGCCTTTGCTGACGATTGTCATACTGTTCACTGGTCTTTGCTGCATCAAGATAGCTTTTGGTGGAGGTTGATGGCTTCTGTGATTGATATGCTTCTTCAGTATATCCAAGACCTGTCTTTATCAAAGGAGAACGCTGAACTTTGATAATTTCATTTAAAGTTTCTAATTCTTTAGCAAATCTAAGATTGAGAGATTTTGTTTTCTCAAGATCTTTTCTTAGACTCACAATTTCACATTCCAGTTTTTCATTGTATTTTTCTTTTTCAGCAAGTTGGTATGTTAATGTATCTATGATCATGTTCTTTTCTTTTAGACATATTTTGAGTTTAAATATTTCTTCATGAAAAAATTCTTCTTCTAAAGCATCCCAAAAATCATCATTGTCATAAGCCATGAGAAGTCTATAATCATCACTATTAGATAAATCATCACTATCCTCTTCTAAACTATCCAAAAAATCATTGCTATCATAAGCCATGAGAAGTCTATAATCTTGACCAGTTTCATCTTCATCACTATTAGATAAACCATCGCTATCTTCATGAGTATAGTAACTCCTTCTATTCACAACTTGTTTCATATTCCCTTTTGCATATTCCTTTCCTTTTTCATATTTATCTTCATGAGGACATCTGGCAGCATAATCACCGACTCTACCACAAGCAAAGCATTTGAAAGGTAGCTTACCTCTGAACCTTTCAGAACCTGTTGAAGCTTCTTGACAAAATTTACCTTATCTTCTTCTTCTGAAATGTGTCCTGATTCATTGTGTTCTTCCTTTTCTTTTCCTTATGTTGAAGCTTTAAATGTGGCTTTTCTCATATTTGATGGACCTCCTTTTCTCATCTCAAAAGTAGTTAGGATTCCCTGAAGCTGTGTCATAGTGATATTTTGCAGATCCTGTTTTTTTCTATGGCAGACACTTTTGATTCAAATTTAGCAGACAAGGGTCTCAAAATTTTCTCAACTAAGGTAACTTCCTTTATTTTTTCACCCAAATTCTTCATACAATTAAAAACCTCATCCATACATAAGAAGTAACTAGCTATACTCTCATCACTATGCATCTTAAGGATTTCATACTGAATTCTCAGAGTTTGAAGCTTAACACGTTTTACCTGAGAGTCTCCTTCGTAGTTCTGAACGATTTTGTCCCATATCTCTTTGGTTGATTTGAGCTGCATGACTTTGACAAACTCTGATTGTGACAAACTTCCCAATAAAGTATTGACAACTTTGACATTGGTTTCATATTGCTTTTTACCTACCGTGTCTGTAGGAATTGTTGTTGGAAATTTATATCCTCCTTCCACAATTTCCAAGAGATTGTAGATAGGTTGTGGTTCTTATTTTCCAATGAACAAAGTTGCTCCCATCGAAGATTGGCAATCTGATAGATCCTATGCTTTCATGATTATTTATCTTGATGGATCTTCCTTCAAGCGATCAAGCTTCTTCTGAAGGACCTGCTCTGATACCAATTGTTGGAAATAATACTGAGAGGGGGGTGAATCAGTATTATCAGATCAATAATTTTATTTCTCAAACAGATTTATATACGCTACTTAAGTGAAGTGAACTAGCATGTACATGCAACTGTGATTAGAGAAACCAACGTATATCCAGAGAACTTGTGATTTAGAAAATTTATCATGTGTTGATCTTAAACCAGTACATCAGTAATTTATTAGACAGTGCAGTAAAAGCAGAATAAAACATCACACATAAGAAACACACACCAAGATTTAAGGTGGAAACCCAATGTGGGTGAAAACCACTTGCTGTTGTCGTCTCTGTCTTCTTTTAATAATAAGAAAATATGTTTACAATCTTGTATTGGTGTGACTCATACTAGTACGCAGGTACCCACCTGCAGAAGGCTGCAACCTTCTCTCATTTTCCAGCTTCTACTGGAAGGGAGCTGCAACCCCCTAGTTCTTGTACAAGCCAATTTGTTTACTAGTATGTAGGCGTCGACCTACAGAAGGCTACGACCTTCTTTCTTCCTCCAAGGACCATGTTTCATGAATTTTCAGACTAGATATTCCAGGATCACAACACCACAATCTGAAGGCCACGTTTCATCCAATTTTCATACTGGACCTATTAGTAACATTGAAGCTCAAAATCAATCACCACTCCAATACAACCATAAAATACATTTACATCAACCAATCACTGAAACCCAATCATCAATCTTTGATATAACTGAACCAATTAATCTTTGAAACCTCTGAACCTTTTAATCAAATAATCATTGAACCTCTGAACCTTTTAATCAAACAATCATTGAACCTCTGACACAACTAAATCAACCATTCACTCAAACTTAAGCAAATTCAACCAATCAACTGGAAAAGACAGATCACTGTAACCAGTACACAGATCTAAACCCAAAACACGACATCATCATTTAGAACCAGTTGTAACCTCGGAAACCATGCTTCAGAATATATACGCTACTTGGCTAAACCCAAAGTGCATGTATACGCTACTTCCATTAATCAAACATGTGTATACCTCCAAAGCTACTGCAAACATAAACTTTTGAATCAAGTTTATACCAACCAACAATATATTGAACATCTACTGTCAATTTACAGTGCTTTACACAGGCAGCAACAGAGATCACTTCTTCTCACTCATACAATCAATCTATCAAATATCAAACTCCTTATTCATTCAGTTTTACATTTAGATCTAAGAAGACTTCATTGACAAACAACAATAAAACAACATCACTGATATGATAGATCAGTCATCCTTGAACATCAAGCTTTTCTTTTTCATACGCTACTTGAAAGAGTTTAACCAGCATGTATATGCACCTTCACTAAAGCGAACTAGCGTACAGACCTACAAATACTTACTTAAGACTTCGCTGCAATTCCCAACTTCAGACATACCCAGATCATCACATATAAATGATAAAACATGTGTTAGCAATCAGATCTAGCCCATCCATTATCAGATCACATAATGATAAGTCATTATGATGCTCATCCATCATTAGATCTCATCCATTATCAAACGCTTAGGTGCATATTTAGTTTAGATCAAGCAAAGCATCAGAAACCCATAACATGCATATTTTTCTTTTGATCTAACACTTCATAAGATATTCATTACTTGTGCACTTAGCCCATTGATCTTCTCCTCCTTATATACTTAGATGCTTTGTTAATACCTTGGACCAAAACCACTTAGAACCAATACCTTGGACCAAATACCTAGAGTCAATACCTCAGATCAAATACCTTGGCCCAAATACCTCGGATGAAAACCTTGGTTTTCCAACATGTACGTGCTTTTCCTCCTGTGGGAGTGCGTGTATACGTATACGCTCTTTTTGTTCTGTGGACCAGCATGTATACGTTGTTTTGACTAAGTGGACCTGCGTATACTTTTTAAATTGCTTTACATCAACCTTTTCATTTACCTTCCTTATTCTGATCAGTAGACCTTAGTTCCATCTTCTTGTTCTTCTGTATCAGTGCCATGTTACCTCTAAATAGACCTGTTACACTGTAATTTTCCATATTACTTCTGAAATGATTCTTTTGAACTGCCCTACATTTTGTCACATCTGTAAACACAAATGCCATAGATTCTGTTACATCCAATATCTCTCCTTTAGATTCATCTAGTTACCATATACAAGTGAGTTGTTCCGCTACAAGTGGGTTGCCATCAAGTACAACACATGCATCATAACGCCAATAGTTTAATCCCACTCATAGTCATCAACCAAAAGAATACATAGAGGCCAATATCTCTTGGAGAGCAATAATTCTTATTCCTCAGTTAATGACTAATTCTCATCAACTCATTATGAAACAGGGTGCTAGAAAAGGCCAAAGGATGTGTGGGAGGAAAGAGTATGCATTTTTTGTTCTTCTGGAAGAGCGGAAACATATAACATTTCATTTTAGAATGTGAGGACTTCAAAGATAACATGGAAAGTTATGCAGATATGCTGGCAGCTAGCTCTTGGGATAATCTATTTAGCAAGGGGTTTGTCGAGAAGCTAGGAGCATTTTTTTTTAAGCTTCACAGAAAAAGGTTTGAATACATCAAGCAGATGAAGAATCAATTTGTCCCATATACTATTTAGCCTCGTGGACGTTAAAATTATTTCTTTATTTCTTTAGATCTTTCGATTATCATAGAAGCGATCTTTTTCTTTCTGGATGATAGTCGTTGTGGGATTCCGACTTGGGTGGGGGGGCGAAGACAGACAACATTGGAGACAGGAACTAAAAAATAGGTGGACTTCATTTCTTAATATGAGAAAAACGTTCAACGTCGAGGGTGGTGAAGACTTTTATTCTCATGATTAGAGAAGGAATGGGAATGGGACGACTCTTCATTTCCGTTTGAATTTTTTTGTGACACGAGTGAAAATATGGGTCCCTCATAAATATATTTGATTATAAAATTGTTTTAAAAAAGCGTATGTTAATGAAAAATAAATTAACCCGATTTAAAAAATACACAATTACACACTTTTTATTTATTTATTTATTCAATATTTTATAATTAAAATATATATACACAGACCCAACAGTAAAGTAAAAAAATAAAAATTATCCAATGCCTTAACTACATAATAGAACACCATTATTTTTCACGGCATTATATTATAATAACCTGATGTTTGGCACATTTAATTTTGCAGTCTTGTGGAAGTACATTAATTACGCCGTAAGGTGTTCCCCTCTGAAATCAACTCCCCCAATTTCCATCGTGTACTTGTTTGAGCCATGCGATCAGATGTTAGACGATTGAAACGTTCCAGACTGTTGGATTAGTTTAGGTTAGTTTCTTATATTCTTTCCGTGCAGTTTTTCTTGCTGCTTCAAATCTTGTTGAGCAGACCGCGTCTCTGGGCATCTGACTCTAGGAGCTTGGAGCTTGATGAGCTTTTATCTCCAGTGAGGGTTTTATAGGCAGAGTTTTTAATGGATCTTCCGGGCTTCAGATTTCCTCCATCAGAAGAGAAACTGGTTGGCTTTTATTTAAAGAAAAAGATCCAAGGCGGCCACTGGTTCAGACAGGGCAATTCGCAACGAGCAGCTTCAATGCATCGATTAGAAGAAATTTCTCACATTTTATGAAGGAAAATCCCCTTACAGATAGAGGACAGACTGGATTATGAACGAGGATGACAGATTCAGATCCTCCACAGTCAAGGTCATTAGTTTACTTTGATAATCATTTTATCCAGATCTTCTGTAGACCGTCAAATATTCTGATTATTGCAAGTTTTTCAGGAATTTTTGTTTATACTGGTCACATAAATCAGAGTTGTAGTTGTTATCTAACCTGGGAAGGTGGTTCAGACTCTAGAGCCCTTTTGTTCTTCCTCAATTCGGGGATTTATGGTATTTTCATTTCATGAACCGTTGGGAATTGAATTTGTATAAAATGGTGCAAGCAAAGCTTTAGATTGAACATGAATATTTCAACGGACAAATTACATTTTGAAGCTTATGTTCCTTATTCTATTCAGTTTGTTGTATTTTCCACCTTTGGGGTCAATATTGGAGCAAACTGAACTGATGATGCATATGACCAGCTAATTTTTAGACCTAAAGTCTATTTTTATCTTCAACTGCAGAAATAGTTATATTTGTTGTACTTATTGATCTGTGGCCAAAGTTTTTCCCTTTTGAAGTTCCTGCTATGAGCTATCCTTTTGCTCTCTTTACCAGATCTTTTGCCTGTAGGATCTATAAAGTTGTTAGCTGAAACGTCCTTTGTAGTACCTTGTTTGGTTTATATTCGTGGATTCATTGATAGTATTGACATTTTGAAGTCTGATGTTTTTGCTTCTGCGCATTAATTTTCTATATTTGGTCTATATTTATTATTGTGTGTGGGCATACTTATGGAATTTCTAATCTTCAACTTGCAACTACCACCTGTTCATAATTTTTCGAAGTCCATTTATTTGGGGATTGAGTTATGATATTTGTTTTCATAGAGTTCTCAAGGTATAGACGAAATGCTATTTCAGATTCTTTGTTCTGATGCTATTTTCCTTGGCGTTCTTTTGATGTCTATAATGTGCGTGCATTACCATCAATAAGAAAAATCTTTTCGTAATTAGAATTGTCTAGCAATTGGTGTATATTATAAAAAATATAAATCTGATTAACAATTAAACATGGTTTAAATTGTAGATTTTGCAACGTATTTTCTGCAGTGTTATCTGGGCGAATGAAAGCAACAAGAAAGATGGTACACAAACATGTGAAATCAATTACTTTAAGTGATTTTGCAACGTATTTTCTGCAATATTATCTGGGTGAATGAAAGCAACAAGAAAGATGGTACACACTCCAGAGCCCTTTCAATGCTATTTCAAATTCTCTGTTATGATGCTGTTTTTCTTGGCGTTCTTTTGATGTCTGTAATGTGCGTGCATTACCATCAACAAGAAAAATATTTTCGTAATTAGAATTGTCTAGCAATTGGTGTATATTATAAATAATATAAATCTGATTAACAATTAAACATGGTTTAAATTGTAGATTTTGCAACGTATTTTCTGCAGTATTATCTGGGCGAATGAAAGCAACAAGAAAGATGGTACACAAACATGGGAAATCAACTGCTTTAAGTGATTTTGCAACGTATTTTCTGCAATATTATCTGGGTGAATGAAAGCAACAAGAAAGATGGTACACAAACATGGGAAATCAACTGCTTTAAGTTGTAATGGAAGAAGCAGGTGTTCCTTGTCTGCTATAATCTGGAGTTTGGCCGCATCGATACTATTGATTCATGCCTACAACACCTTAACTCCATCAAATTCTAACAAAGTAGATTCTCAGGTGTAACAGTATCACCTTTCCATGTACAAAGAACATGAAGATATAGAGGATAAGGGTTTTGAAGTCAAACAAAGAGGCAAAAAAATTATCTCCCCAGCAGGAAAACACAGGGGAAGGAGACATACCCCAATAGATGATTTTCTTGATGTCACATCTCAAAGAAGATCCCTTTACTTTCCAAAGAAAAATCTTGCAGTGAACCCTTTGAAGACTGAAGATAGCAAAAAGTACTACTTTTATCTAGGCAGAGAATGGTGTGACACAAACAGCAGGTCCATACAGGCACATGGTGGAGGAATAATTTATGTTGAAGAGACTCAGACCTTCTACTGGTATGGAGAGAATAAAGATGGTCGAAGCTACCGTATGCACAGGAAAGGAACTACACAAGTGAGTTAATCGTTTCTTTCACTTTTGTTGCTCTGAATGATGGATTCTATGCTATTATTTGTCTTCCTATGCATTTCATGAAAATGAACATATTTTTATGCTCTTCTGGTAATTTTATTTCTGTAGTTTTAAGTCAACAGAATGCTTGCAGAGATATTTCTGGATCTACATTCATGTAAGAGTTGTTGTATGATTTTGAACATTTAAGTCAGCTTCCCATTGTGAAAATTTACCATATCATGTCACTTGGTAAACTGATATCTTTTGCCCTTTTTTGGGACACAAAAGCAATTGCCTGTTCAGATTGTCGGTTGCTATCTTTAGATTTTTTTATTGTACAGATTTTTAAAACATGCCCAACCCATTTCCTTGTTAACAATATGAAGCGTAGGATGATAATATGGGACACTTTCTTGGATTGGATTCCAGCTAGCTATTGCTTCTGCTTTTGGGCATATGGAAAGTTAAGTGCATTATAGGGGGATTTGATTGCTTGTTTCTTTGTGTCAAGACTAAAGATATGTGTAAATGTTCTTGATGATTGCTAGGGTGTATTCATTTATTTTAAATTTTCCTCATCTTTAGTGTGGACTGTAGAAAATCCATGAAATTCTGCAACTGTTAATATGAACAATCTGAAATATAATTTCTTTTCATATAGACACAGAATTTCTCTACTAAATTTTGTAGCGGAATAAGAACATAAATAAACACAATCACACAACAAAAACACACTGCTTTTCTAGGGAACCCAATTGGGAAAACCCCCTGCTTGATTATTGATAGAAACTGAGTAATAGATCTCTTACAAATACAACTTATTTCAATCTGAAAACAACCTTGTTTTCCTGCCTTGAACCACGCTTGAAACCCTTGCAAGATTGTTGATCCCTGCCTCCTAAATTTATGCGCACTCTTGAGCCCTATTTCCTTGCGGAGTTTCTAAATCCTAGTGCAATAGGCCTCCTATTAAATAGGGATTCTCCCTATTTATGTGCGCACTCTCCAAGGAAATCTGCTCTCTATCAAACACACACAAGCCTCAACACACAAGCAACAACTTGTGTTCTATACTGCCTTGTCTCACCAACTTGTTCTCATAAGACAATGATCAAATTGTGCCTTCGTTCCCCCTGATAAGCACTTCAATTAGGCTATTACTGGCAAGTTCTATTTGAGGAAAGTTGAACTATTGATTGACTAGTTACGCTGTAAGGCGTTCCCCTCTGAAATCAACTCCCCTAATTGCCACCTTGTACTTGTTTGAGCCAAGCGATCAGATGTTAGACGATTGAAACGTTCCAGACCGTTGCATGTAGTTTAGGTTAGTTTCTTATATTATTTCCGCACAATTTTTCTTGCTGCTTCAAATCTCGCTGAGCAGGCCGCGTCTCTGGGCATCCGACTCTAGGAGCTTGGAGCTTGATGAGCTTTTATCTCCAGTGAAGGTTTTGCAGGCAGAGTTTTTAATGGATCTTCCGGGCTTCAAATTTCCTCCATCAGAAGAGAAATTGGTTAGCTTCTATCTAAAGAAAAAGATCCAAGGCGGCCACTAGTTCAGACAGGGCAATTCGCAACGAGCAGCTTCAATGCATCAATCAGAAGAAATTTCTTGTGTTTTATGAAGGATAATCCCCTTACAGACAGAGGACAGATTGGATTATGAACGAGGATGCCAAATTCAGATCCTCCATAGTCAAGGTCATTAGTTTACTTTGACAATCATTTTATCCAGATCTTTTGTAGACCGTCAAATGAATAATTAGGATGGATCTTCCAGGCTTCAGATTTCATCCAACTCGGAAGAGGAACTGGTTGGCTTATATCTGAAGAAAATGATCCAATGCTACCACCCAATGATCCACAGCTTCCTCGTGAAGTCCATGCATGGGTACAGTTAATGTACAGGTCCAGCATCACAAGAAAAGTGGCCCTCAAAGGGCTAAATGCAGAGCATGAGTTGTTTTGTGTGGCTTAGTTATCGTGATCGGGATATACTAACATCAAAATTATCTAGGATTTTAACATGGCCCCAATCCCTTACTCATGTCTTAAGGGAAACTGAAAGTTTGTGGGTGTCTGACATTCTGTCATCTTCAATTTTTCAACCACAACCCCATTGGTAGAACTTTTCATTTTTGACTCCAAATTTTCAAGCAAAAGTTTTATGAAGCTCACCTTCTTCAGTTAATTTTGAACCTTGATAGTGCTAAATATCTAACCCATGATGATTGTATGTGCACATAAATACAAGTCCTAACCCTAGAAAATCAAAATCTTAACCTTCCATCAAAACTGTTGTAGCATAAATACAAATTCTGTAAGTTTGACTTCATTTCAGTAAGGTAGTTGGACCTAGCAGAGAGTTTGCCAAATATGACAAAATGTTCAATACCTTTAATTCACATTTGAATATGCCATGTTTGAATTTGTGTTACCAGAACTGAGCTGATGAAAATATTGACAATAGATTAAGGTCACAATACATTGAAAATATTGGGCATCATAATCATTGAATCTTTGGATCACACCTTATTGTCAAGCCATTATTACCTGTTTCCTCTTATTTCCTGGTATTTCCCTTGTAACCAGTTTTGAAAGTTATGGTCATACGTTTTGTATGTTAGAATGTGAATGTGTATGAATGTTCAATGCCCAAGAATTTGTGGTGCATACTTTTAGAATTACCTACCAGCTGGGTAGTTGTTTCCTCTTATTTCCAGTCTACACACTAATTATAAACAAAATCATCCAATGGTCTATACCAAATATCTTAAAATGTGATTATAACACTAAGGGTATAATTGGGCCTTGTTTCCTTGAATGTAATGATTCAGACTTTGCAAGGAATTCTTTAGGGTTATTTTATTTTATTTTATCCAAGGACAGATTCTTTAACTTAAAGAAAAGCATTGCAATTGACCTGAATAGGTCCAACATCACAAGCAAAGTGGCCCTCAAAGGGCGAAATGCAGAGCATGAGTTGTTTTGTGTGGCTTAGTTATCATGACCGAGATATACTATCATCAAAATATCTAAGATTTTAACATGGCCCCAACCCCTTACTCATGTCTTAAGGGAAACTAAAAGTTTGTGGGTGTCTGACATTCTGTCATCTTCAATTTTTCAACCACAACCCCATTGGCTGAACTTTTCATTTTTGACTCCAAATTTTCAAGCAGAAGTTTTATGAAGCTCACCTTCTTCAGTTAATCTTGAACCTTGGTAGTGCTAAATATCTAGACCATGGTGATTGTATGTGCACATAAATACAAGTCCTAACCCTAGAAAATCAAAATCTTAACCTTCCATCAAAACTGTTGTAACATAAATACAAATTCTGTATGTTTGACTCCATTTCAGTAAGGTAGTTTGACTCGAGTTCAAGAGACAATTCACTTGAGTTCAAGATAGTGAGACTTGAGTTCAATGAGACAATTCGACTTGGTTTTAAGGAGTCAGTTTAAGGGCGCAGACTTGGTGAGACATATGATTATGCACCAGAGAGAATTTGTATGTTTTTGAGCTCAAGAAAATAGTTCTAGGTCTATGCCTGAGGTCCAAGAGAGCCAGAGTGCATCACTTTTTTTCTATAAATATTTTTCTTTTAAATTTTCCAGAAAGAAAAAAACATACACTTTCATTAAAAGAAAAGCAATTACAATTACTTTGGAACCTCTGTTTTTAATAAGAGAAACATTGACTGTCCCATTCTTTTGCAGCAAAGACCTATCATTCTTTGGAACCGATCATGCTATCTGAAGAGACAAGGGTTTTGAGGGGAACACCAAAGTCTGCAAGACAGACCAATTAGTGTTGCCAGACTTGTCACCGGATAGCCTGCTGATCCAAGCCATAGCAAATTCTTCTGCTCTTCTTTCTACATCACCATTCAGCTTTCTTTGCTTTGAATAGCTTTACACGTTCTTTCGAATGTGGGGAGCAGTTTACTTTCAATGCTCACTGAATTCATAGTCCTCTGGTTTATGAAAAATTTATGAGATCTTTCATTTCCCAATTCTATGTTTAAATATATATATATATATATAATATTATATAAATATATATATATATAATATATATACATAGATAGAATCACATATCACCTTTATATTGAACTATAATATAGAATGCACCTCTCTAAACATCAAAACTGACTTCTTACATTATTTCAATTTCTAAAAATAAAACTGTCTATTTCAATTATTATTTAACCTAGTAGAGAGTTTGCCAAATATGACAAAATGTTCAATATCTTTAATTCACATTTGAATATGCCATGTTTGAATTTGTGTTACTAGAACTGAGCTATTGAAAATATTGACAATAGATTAAGGTCACAATACTTTGAAGATATTGGGCATCATAATCATTGAATCTTTGGATCACACCTTATTGTCAAACCATTATTACCTGTTTCCTCTTATTTCCTGGTATTGCCCTTGTAACCAGTTTTGAAAGTTATGGTCATACATTTTGTATGTTAGAATGTGAATGTGTATGAATTTTCAATGCCCAAGAATTTTGTAGTGCATACTTTTAGAATTACCTACCAGCTGGGTAGTTGTTTCCTCTTATTTCCAGTCTACACACTAATTATAAACAAAATCATCCAATGGTCTATACCAAATATCTTAAAATGTGAGTATAGCACTAAGGGTATAATTGGGCCTTGTTTCCTTGAATGTAATGATTCAGACTTTGCAAGGAATTCTTTAGGTTTAGTTTATTTTATTTTATCCAAGGACAGATTCTTTAACTTAAAGAAAAGTATTGCAATTGACCTGAATAGGTCCAGCGTCACAAGCAAAGTGGCCCTCAAAGGGCGAAATGCAGAGCATGAGTTGTTTTGTGTGGCTTAGTTATCATGACCAGGATATACCATCATCAAAATATCTAGGATTTTAACATGGCCCCAATCCCTTACTCATGTCTTAAGGGAAACTGAAAGTTTGTGGGTGTCTGACATTCTGTCATCTTCAATTTTTCAACCACAACCCCATTGGCCGAACTTTTCATTTTTGACTCCAAATTTTCAAGCAGAAGTTTTATGAAGCTCACCTTCTTCAGTTAATCTTGAACCTTGATAGTGCTAAATATCTAGACCATGGTGATTGTATGTGCACATAAATACAAGTCCTAACCCCAGAAAATCAAAATCTTAACCTTCCATCAAAACTACTGTAACATATATACAAATTCTGTAAGTTTGACTTCATTTCAGTAAGGCAGTTTGACTCGAGTTCAAGAGACAGTTCAATTGAGTTCAAGATAGTGAGACTTGAGTTCAATGTGACAATTCGACTTGGTTTTAAGGAGTCAGTTTAAGGGCGCAGACTTGGTGAGACATATGATTATGCACTAGCGAGAATTTGTATGTTTTTGAGCTCAGGAAAATAGTTCTAGATCTGTGCCTGAGGTCCAGGAGAGCTAGAGTGCATCACTTTTTTTCTTCTATAAAGATTTTTTTTTTTTTTTTTTTTAATTTTCGAGAAAGAAAAAAAATATACACTTTCATTAAAATAAAAGCAGTTACAATTACTTTGGAACCTCTGTTTTTAATAAGAAAAACATTGACTGTCCCATTCTTTTGCAACAAAGACCTATCATTCTTTGGAACCGATCAAGCTCTCTGAAGAGACAAGGGTTTTGAGGGAACACCAAAGCCTGCAAGACAGACCAGTTAGTGTTGCCAGACTTGTCGTTGGACAGCCTGCTGATCCAGGCCATAGCAACTTCTTCTACTCTTCTTTCTACATCACCATCCAGCTTTCCTTACTTTGAATAACTTTACACGTTCTTTCGAATGTGGGGAGCAGTTTACTTTCAATGCTCACTGAATTCATACTACTCTGGTTTATGAAAAATTTCCGAGAACTGTCATTTCCCAATTCCATTTAAAAAAATATATATATATACATAGATAGAATCACACATCACCTTTATATTGAACTATAATATATAATTCACCTCTCTAAACATCAAAACTGACTTCTTACGTTATTTCAATTCTAAAAATAAAACTGTGTCTATTTCAATTATTATTTAACCTAGCAGAGAGTTTGCCAAATATGAAAAAATGTTCAATACCTTTAATTCACATTTGAATATGCCAGGTTTGAATTTCTGTTACCAGAATTGAGCTATTGAAAATATTAACAATAGACTGAGGTCATTATGTGTAAACTAAAATACACACTTTTACCTCAACCCATGCCCTCATTGAACTACCATGATATGAGGTGCAATGCTTGTAGCTTCTAACTCTGAGATAACAATAATCATATAAATAATACATGCTTTAATGATTATATAGTAGGTTTTTTTTTTTGGTTGGTTAGGTTAGGTTAGGTACATTTAATCTTAGTTAAACTCCTTAATTGAATATGTAAAAACAAAAGCCAATCTCCACACAAATGAATGATTACTGATGTTAAATTAACTTAAAACTCAAGTTTAGCAGTGACACAGGGAATCAAGGGAACTAATTGTGTGATTACCCTAATATGAAAGACAAAATTGAAACCTATAGTTTTGGAAATCTAATATAAGTGAAATTACCTCAAATGCTCCAACTTTTCCTATCTATGAAGACTATGAATTTAGTTGTCATTTTTTTTTTAATAAAACAACATATTTTGGGGAAAACCTCCAAGCATTTCCCCTCATTCTAAATATTGGCACCCAAGGTAAACTCTACATCCTTCAGGGCACAAGGCTCTAGCGCTACTACACAATATGGGTAGTTAAGACAATTCAAACAAAGTCTAACTTGTTCAAAGATGAATGCAATTTCTTTTGTTCTTTCAATTGTTTAAATGTCTCTACAACAACTCGATACATTGTCATCAAGCTCAACAATAATACCGTGATTCTCCCGAATTTCACAAGCTTCATAAATAATTTATACAAGCCCTAAATGATAACTCGCATAGTGTCGTTGATGATCTATTTACTTAGGCAATTCTCTTTCACTTGTACGTTTGTCCACATCTAGCAACTGGTTATTTTATTTTTGATCTTTTAACAAGTTTTCCAATACAAGTATAGAATTGTCTTCTTCCTCAATTATGCGAACTGGATTGTGTTGCGATTGTGAGTTCATCATTTTTGCAAAAAGAAGAGCTTTGTGTCAAATACGATATTTTTTTAAGCTCAAACATTTATTTTTGTGCCAGAGAAATAAAAAAAATGTTTTTGACTCTTTAATACAATTTCTTGGGAATAAAAGCTAGAGAAATTCAATAGATAGGTATTACATCTAACACATTTTTTTATAGGAACAAGGAAACCTTATTTTAAAAATTGAAATTTATTGATGGAACTAGAAGGATGCAATGGTCCAAAGAGAATAAATAATACCATTATTTTATAGTTTGGACATATTACATGACTAAAATAAGGATAAGAAGCAACAAGTAGCTAAATTAACAACATTATATTACAAATAATGAGGGAGTTTATTAATGTTCCTCTTACTACTAAAGTCTTTCTATTAAGTTTTCCTTATAAAATTAGACCAAAACTATTATCCAATGCATTGTGAATTAAAGTGATATGACATTACTTTGTGATGAAATGTTTGATTTAAAACATATACTTATAAAGATTCCAGAATCTTAATGAAGCGCATTTTCATAAATCTTTTTGAGTGAAGTGTTGTGCATTACCTTCACTTTCAACATATCTTGGTTGGAATCTCCCTAAAACATAACATATGATTAAAATAAAAAACACCAATAAAGAAACAAAATCACTAATGTTTCTTATGCCATTGCCTTACAGGTTTCCTTTGCAACATGTGGTGCAAATGCTAATTAAGTTACTTACCACCCAAGTGCATCTCAATTAAAATTCTTGCAGACTTAATTAATTGAGTTTACTGTTGTATTGCGGGTGGCCCTCATTAACTATGAGGCACACCTTGAGATGTCCCGCAGACTTTGATGCTTTCCGATGACCGTCTGATGGCATTCCTTTCCAGAACCCATCCCGCGATGGAGATCAACCAAGGAAAAATTAGGGTATTGACTACACCAGGGCACTTCACATCGAATTCATTTGGCATTTCACTGTCGGCTCCGATGGCTCTGCAACTTTCGACCTCCAGCCATTTGCTATAGACAGAAAGGATAGGGAATAGAGGGGAAGTTCCTCATACGGCTCAGGTGACCCTAAGCTCTTGGCTGGATCACTCTGGCTTTACTGTTTTCTACAGAGGAGTCCACCTTTCGCCTTCAGCCCAGGCAATTTCACTGTAAATTTTGTTTTCGCATGATATTCCTCGTGCCCCATTCTCATTTCTCTTACTGTTTAATTGCTTTTAGAATTAAGCTAACTTTCGACGAAAGTTTCACAGGTGGAAAGGCCATTCCCTAGAGCTGTTGGTTCCTCCACGGACCGGAGCACTGGACATATCCCTCCAGGTTGGTCCATAAACATACTCCTGCTTCCTAGACCCCCGGTTTTTAACAGATTTAGATAGACAATTTGACTGGGGTGAAATTTTTCAGATATTGTTCATTTACATGAGGGCGTTTGCCTCTGTTTTCTTTATATTTTTCTGTTGGGCTTTTGGTCGACAGGGTCGTTCTGTACCCTTAAATGGATTTCTTGTGTAGCTTCTATCACAACACCACTGTTAATTTATATATGTATACTTTGGTACTCAGCTACTGTTTATTTATTATCGTTTTTTCGATTGGATGATACTTCTTTATTAATTTGAAGAAGCTTTATCATATACTCTTGAAGAAGGAATGGGTTGTGTGATTATCTAATTCATACAGTAAAGTGATTATCTAATTCATACACTAAATGTGGCTACCCAAGAAAGCTACTGTTCCTCGCCCTCTATGTATTAATGATTTCTTTTACAGTCTTTACTGGGGTTTATGCTGACCTTAGTTATTTGGTTATCCAACAATCTGGCTAATAAATTGAGTTGAGGATGGACATTGAGTTACTAGGTTGCACTCCTCTCCCAATTGCGGCTTGTTGAATGGGTGCCGTCCACTGGTCTCAGGCAAACCTCTGTTGTGTTCCAAGAACAAATCCCTTTGTATAAACCAAAGCAGACTCGGTGGTTTTATAATTCTGTTCTTGACGATATATATATATATATATATAGATATGACTTCTATTTTATAGACTAAAGACAGTCTTGCGAAAAGAAAAATGAATTGGCTATGCTTATTGTTCTTTCCGAAATCTCTATGTTAAACCTGGATATGCTATGTTTATTATTCCTCTCATCATTCTTATTTCAATCTGGATATTTTATACGCATTATTCTTTCCAGCATTCTTTCATTCAATCTCAATATGTTAAGTTTATTATTCTAGAAAATGGAGTTAGGCCAGTACATGGAACTGGTTGCCTACTTTTAGGTTAAGAGTAAAATTGTTTTCCCTTGTATATAAAAAAAACGTGCTCCTTCCTTAGTATTTCAAGGAAACAGGGGCTTACTGTCTATAGCTCTTATTTTTCTGAATTTCTCAGGAATTTTCACATGTAATACTGTTATGATACGTCACTGTATAATTTCTTAACTTGTAACGCTAATTATGTTCTTTACAGAACATAATTAGCTATAGACAGGGGCTTACTGTCTATAGCTCTTATTTTTCTGAATTTCTCAGGAATTTTCACATGTAATACTGTTATGATACGTCACTGTATAATTTCTTAACTTGTAACGCTAATTATGTTCTTTACAGAACATACAGACCTGATTATGGCTATATTTTCTTAAGAATAAAGTACATTCCGTATTTTTTGTTTTGTTTTGTAAAGAATTAGGGTCACAAAAACTATAAATAGTAATACAACATTACTGAAATGTAAATGACAATAACATAAATTGCGTCATTCATACTGAAAAGAATTAATGTCACAAAACTGTAAAGAAGTAACACCACAACACCGAAATATAAATACCAGTAACATAAATTGGATTACTTATACCAATCAAAACCTCGAAGTCTCTCCTCCCAACCTTGAGACCAACAATGTGGCGCAGATTCACCCCCAGCTTCCACTCGTCCACACAGTATAAGTTGCAAGTCCCAAGTTGTCTGATCTTCAAACCTCCCCCGAGCTTCCACTCGTCTAGACAGTATAAGTTTCAAGTCCCAAGTTGTCTGATCTCCAAACCTCAGGGCCCCAGTCCAGTTTAGAGTTCCAACTTGCAAGGATCAACAGAGGATTCCACTTGCCCAAGTCCAGCTCAGGAATTTTTCTCAGAATAGTAGTATTCTTCTCACCTACACAGCGTCCTGTTTCAGGTTTGTGTATCCTTTCTCTCTTTTTCTCCCGTTCCTTCGGTTTTCTACCCCTTTTTCCCAGAAAGAATAAAACTCCATGCTTGGAACTATCATTTTCTAAGGATGGAGAAGAGACTCAACTGACCTAACTGTCTGGAGAGTTTCCTTATTCAGTGATATATGTAACCACCTTTTCTTTTATTACCCAAGGACTTCACTAAGTCCAAGTCTCTACATTTATTCGGTCTTCTGTTTAGACCACAACTAGTTATATTTTAATTGAACGTTTCTTCTGGTTAACTTTGATTAAAATCTAACATAGATTTCTAAAAACCTGAGTTTATGTTGTTTAATTTGTAGAATTTTAGTACCCTAGGGTTTTTTTAGAGTGTTGAATCTATTTTGGCATTCAAAAATGTATTTAAAAAAAAA